>AYEL01049071.1:0-80496 GCA_000484575.1 Olivierus martensii | reverse complement strand
TTTTTTTTTATCATTTATGTAAATTTAAAATTAGAATGACGAAAATAATTTTTAACCAACAAAGAATAACATCAGTTTGATAAAACATAAATGTCAAATAAAGAAATGAGAGATATATAAATTTTGATAATAAACCTCTCAAATTTACAATACAATTTATGTAATAAATTATTAGTAAATGTCAAATAAAGAAATGAGAGATATATAAATTTTGATAATAAACCTCTCAAATTTATAATACAATTTATGTAATAAATTAATTTATCAGTAATGAAATATTGCAACTTCTTTCAAACAAATTTCTAAAATTTATCATAATTAAGCCTCTTATTATAGACCATTCATTTCTTATCTGACTTTATTAAATTAAGAAAAAATCTTTAAATATATCAATGAAATTTTCTATTAAAAAAGAAGCGTATTTATTCTTTAGTATTCTTATAGTCTTTATTATTTATACAATAGTAATTCTCGATATTAAATCTGTATATAAGAACGGCACACGGTTGAAAAGACATCTACAGACCATCAGACATCCATTAAAATGACATCAATCAGATACTTCCGCCCACTGCCGTTTATCCTCAGGGAAACCTTCACGGGGACCTGGGTCACGGCTTCTGGGTCGTGACATGCTGTTTCAACATCCACATACTGGATAGATCCCAGCAATAACCCAAATAGTACTTTTGTCCTATCATTTATGTCGTATTTCAAGAAAATTCTGATTGTGACATAAATGACATCGATTGACAAAGAATATCTGACAAGAAAATTTTCTACTTATTAAAAAATAAAACTTCATTCTATTTTTTTAATTTTGAAAAATTCTATTTTTAAAATGTTATCTTAAATTTATCGGATAGATTGTCAATTAAAATTTTTAAATTATCATAAAATAGCAATTTTTACATTAAATTATTATCAAATTTTGGGAATTAACATATTCCAAAGATCAATGCTCTATCACTACTGTTTTAATTTTGAAAAATTCTATTTTTAAAATGTTATCTTAAATTTATCGGATAGATTGTCATTTAAAATTTTTAAATTATCATAAAATAATAATTTAATGTAAAAATTGCTATCAAATTTTGGGAATTAACATATTCCAAAGATCAATGTTCTATCACTACTACTATATCATAAACTAATGCGAAAGGAATCCGATTGCAAATAGATACTAAACATGTGTCTTGCATTATCGATATCCAAACACATTAAACTAACATCTGATAATATTTAATAAAATGACAATATGAACAGTATTTTCATAAACCCATGCTTAAATATTAAGAATTATAAATTGCCGTATCTGTACATTAGATACAGAATATTACAGTTTTGCCTGAAAAAAGGGGGGGAAATGTAGATTTTCATTACAAGCACTACCATCTCTTCATCAACGTATTAATAAATCTGTGAAAACGCAAACCTGTTCCATCGACCAGTGGGACATCCGGAACTGAAGGCAAAGACCGCTTTCGTCATCCGAATATGACGTAATATTACGTCATTTACTGCATACCTTAAAATTACAGATATATTTTAATTGAAAGAATCGTTTAAATTTCAATTATTGACACATATAGCTTAATTAGATCCGCATTGTTAATAGAACTTCATAATAAAATTCTACCATTAAAATCTGACGCTCTATAAACTAATAAATTTTATGGATTCATCTTAATTTGTTTCTAGTGTTTATATTTTATTTTTTTGAACTCCTTAGGACATTTTATGAGACTTTTTTCAGTATTTTTAAAACATAGTGTATGATAGTAATTTTCTTTTGTTTGCATTATCGAAGGTTGCAAAGGAAGATCTCATGCACGCATAACCATTGGCAACACAGACGTTTTAGAGATTAGATTTGACAGTAAAGCTGGTTGTACAGTAACTTTGTTCACTGCAATTATTTTCCAATTCCATGATCATTAAGAGCAAGATATTATTGGAATATATTACAAAGTATGCAATATGTTAATTTAATAGTAGAATCGTAAAATATCAAAACAGGATTTTTATAATGAACACAGTTTTTTGCTGCATACTGAGATTAATATGATTGTAAAAATGTCTTTATCCACAAGAATTCCTCCGAGATTGAAACATTATATTATACTACTGCACTTTGTAACATGAATTATATTTTTTAAATTGTTTTTATTTTCTTTAGAATTATTTGACAATCGCTATATTTATATGAATTAAAAGAATGGTATAAATTATAGGAACAGATAGAATCATTGTCAAATCTATCATTTTTTAAAATACCAATTCTATTGAATTATGTAACGTTAATGACATCTTTATAAAGTACCTTGAGATTATGAAATCGTCGTCCATAGCATTTCTCAACAAATCGAAACAATTATAGTTTTTTTTTTTCTCATGTGTAATGCACGAAAGTGGTTAGAGTTAAGTGCTGTTCAAAGTGGTCAACACATCATTTATTATATTCAGCAGATTTACTATACGTAAATTGCTAAAGCAGATCATGAGATTTTTTTCTTATTTTTATTTTTTATTAGATGTAACATATTAGGAAACCTATATTTCGTAACTGAACTAAAAGACCTTCATCTCTTTCTTTCTTTGTTCTGCTAAAGTACGCATTAATGCCAGAGCACTGAAATCCATTTTTAAAAATATCTTATTTTAGAATCAACGATTTAAGACAATGTACTTTAGAAATATTAGATTTATGACTCAAATCGAAAAAAGATTCGATCCATTGATTACTGTCGAGGAAATAACTGTAAAAAGAAAACGTCTAAAAATATATAAAAGTTTAGGAGGACGATATGTACCCTTTTGTGGTTCAGTTCATCGAGCAGATAAACAGTATGAATAAGGCCAAGTTTGTGAGGCACTGTTATTAATCTATATTAATCACATCGAAAAGATGGAACGTAAAATTACCATTGTTTATTTTTTATCGCCTTATCAGCTTTATTCATTGTATATTATTGAATAAAAGGGTACTGGCAGACACGTGTTCAATGAATCTACTCTGTTGAATCACGTAATGTTATTGGATTCTTCAACATTTTGGGTTAATTATATTAGATAGTTAATCAGCAATTATTTTAAATGTCTAAGTTCGCACGCGATTGAAACTTTAGCTGATTATATTTAATGCATTGTAAATGGTTAAAAAAGAAATTAGGACATTAGATTATTCTGAATAGAGGTTTAAATCTCATTAAAAAAATCATAATTAATTCAGATTTATTAGCAATTATTGTTTTAATATTATAAAACTTCCACGTATTACATTATTTGTTTGTGTAAAAATTTCTAATAATTTAAATTAGAAAAATAAACTTAAAATTTTAAAATATTCGAAATAAGCTTTAAAATTCTTGAAAGGTCGAAAACTATTAAGGCTATAATTTCTGATATAAAACTTATTAAACTAATGTATTTTTTTCGAAGACTGCATAATACTCAATAAAAATTTAACCGAGACAATAAACATTTTAAATAAAGAAAATTTTTATATAAAAATCAAGTTTTGTAGATTAGCTTTACACAATATTTGAATTAATGCAAAAAAGCAAGAGCATTTTATGTTAATCCTTTTAGTCGTAACGTTGATATATAAGAAAGGAATCCCTGATGAACGGTAATTTATCCATTGTTTTAATCTAAATTTTTTATTATTTATGTTATTTTTATTCTTTTACTGTTTTCAGTTTTGGGCGCATAACAAAAATAAAAACATTACAATAGGATTACAATTGAAAGTACTAAATTATGACCACTTCCTAGAAGATGATGAAGGTCACCAATACTGCTTTGATAAACGTGTTTTAGAATCGTTAAAAAAAATGTCGTCCCTGCAAATGTTAAAGATAATGAAATAAATTGCCTTTCAAATTGAACTTATGCACAAAATTTAAAGAACGAAGGAAATTATTAAATAAATTAGCAGTTTAATTTAAATTTTTATAAATTATTTAGTATGAATGTTGTTTTGGAAGTATATAAACTGTTATTTTATTTAATGAACAGGCTAGAATTTTCCTATTATTATTTTATTTTAAAATAGCAAATTAAAAAAAAAAACTATATCTAAAAATTTGATAAAGGAATAATAATTCTATTTAGTTATTATTACTATGCCGAATTTATGTTTTCTAACAGAAAAAATCGAGAAATATTTTACTAGGTTTGCTATAAGAGTGACATGTCTTTAACATTTTTCAAATATATATATTTTTTAGATTATTTATTATTTTGTAAACGATATAGTAGGTTAATATTTTCGTTAACTTTTTAAAAATTTAGATTTTTAGAGGATTTATTAAATGATATGACACCTACTAAAGATTAATTGCCTACTTCGTAAAGCAATAAATTTTTGCACAGAAATTCATTAACTTTAAGTGCATGATGTAAGTTTAATTAATGAGTTAAGGAAAAATATAAACTGTAATAAAATATCAGTGATTTATGACAGTTAGGAAAATTTATTCTTGTGAAATGAATTTAATTTGTAATTTGGTGTTTTTATAATATTTTTTGACATTCCTACACGTTGATTATAAAATAAATAGTGTTTATGAAATATTAATTGATTTAATTTTATATTTTAAAAAATTATTTTATCGGCTCGATATAAAGTAAAAAAAATAATGTCAAAATTAGCATCACAAGTACAGTACAATATGCATAAGTAATGCAACGATTGCATGCAACATAACGACGAAATTTTTAGATTCAGATATGTATCTCTTCGTGTTAACATTTTCAACATGGAAATCTAGTATTTGATATTTGCTATCAGATGAAACTAGGATCGATTCTGTTCATTCCTACTCTTCTCTTCCTTTAGTTGTTCTATCACATTGGGCTTGGTTAATCGGAGATAGAAATTCCATCACGTCTTTCAGACCTTCGTAATAAACCTATTGTATAGTTCAGAATCGGCATAAAACCTATGTGAGCTAACTAGAAAAGGTTATTAGATAACCAAACAGCTGCGATAAATAATTATAACAAATAAGTTTACTTTAGAATTAATTGCGTTGGAGACATTGCCTGAATAGAAACTGATCGAATTAAGCGATATATACGTAAATTTTAAATAAAACGTAAATATATCGCTTATAAACTAAGCGATTAAGGAATTTTAATGTATTCATAGATAAATTAGAAAAATAGTATTAAAAAGTTATAATCTCAGGTGGTTGATATATGTATCTTTATACGGTGTTGACAGATTGAAAATTTGATTATAATAGCATAAAAAGTAGTTTATTGGTACGTCTGAGAGAATTTATTATTAATTTCACTAGAGTGCTAAGAATTTAAACTGATTTTTTTCCAGAAAGCGTGTTATCAATGGCTTAGTAACGCATAAATTCATTAGAGAAAGCAAAATCATAAACATATCATCTCTCTTGCAATAGGAGAGAATAATAATGATAATCTGTTCTATATAAACAACATCGAAAGAAATCTTTATGATCTTTTTCAAAGATGCCTTTTGTAAACCGGAATATAGTCTATTTTGTCTAGATCAAGTCTAGATCATTCAGATGTATTATTCAAATGTTCTTTTTTTTTAATGCATTATCGTGGAACAGATCACTATAGTTTCTTTCACTGATATTTATATAGAAGTATATAGGAAAAACATTCCTAATCTATATGTGTAAATATATAGAGAAGGATAATAAAATATAATAATAAAGCACAGGAATAATATTTTAATTTTTTTTTAAGAGTATAATGTACGCATAACTTATGGCATTAGTTATTAAGACATTGTAAAAGTTCACATTATCAAATAACACTGACTAATATATTAATACATCCAGCAAAGGAACTAGGTGTTTTAGCGAAAGGGTTCTTTCTAAGAGAAATTAATTATTTCAATTTTCACCTGAAATATTTTATGAAAAGAAAGTGCGCTAACAGCTTTATGAACATTTTATCCTCACATCTGCGGATTTGATTTTAACAATGTAAGTAGCAAATGGATGAATGTTTAACCATAAAGATTTTAGTTTTTGTATGTAACAAAACTATAATTTATATATATATATATATACTATATGTGTATATTGCATTTAATTAACATCAGTGGTTTAAATCGAGAAATGACTATTATAATATCTCTCGTTTAATATTAGATTTTAGAAACCAGCAAATTCGATCACAAATTTTTAAGATTTTTAAGATTTTAAGAAATTGCTTAAAATCGTATTAGATTTTTGAATTATTAGATATCATTTAATTCAATATAATATAAATAAAAAGAAAAATTTTATCGTATATTATAATACATTAAATATTAAGTTTTTTAATCATATGTATATATATATATAATTCAAAATTATAATGCAGTATCATTTTATAAAATACCTATAATTTTGAATATAATTCAAAATTATAATGCAGTATCATTTTATAAAATACCTATAAAATCTTAAATTCCATAAATTAATCTACATAAACTTGTATAAAAAAGAAACAACCATATAAAATAAATGAAACAAGTAGAACATTATTTTATCATATTATAAATAATAAAGAATAAATTATTAACACCTCTACTTATTATGATAGATCTGTTTAGAAACAATAATTTTCGTAAAACTGTCAATCGCTAATTGTAAAACATCAATGACGTAAAGAACGACATTGAAAACTGGATTGGCCAAGGTAAGGGGCTGAACTAAAATCGATTGCATTGTACCAACGCACAAAATACGGAGAAATATACGAAATATCTGATTGGTTCTAAGCTTTTCATAATTAGCATATTAAAAAATTTTATAATTAGTGGAAGCTACCTTAGAATTATAATTTTTTATTTAAATCTTTAAATATTTAAAAGTCTATTTTATTTTAACAATCTATGCATAATTCATGTCGTTAATGACTTATTAAACGTATTAATTAATAAGCGTGCAGAGAATATTAAATATAAAAAATCATAAATATTTTTTTAGAATTTAGTTAAATCAATAATTTTAAAACTAATTTTTTTTTTTAGCTTCAAAATAAATATACGTGATATCTCATAGCATTTAGCTTTAGCCATAAAATTTATAATGAGAAAGAAAATGCTTCGGATATATGGAAGGAAGGAAGAGCAATAAAAATATCCGAAGGTATTCAAGTTTATTTAAAAATAAATTAAATTTGGAATCATTTTAAAATACTGAATTACAGTATCTCCTCTAATCAAGATAATAAATATGAGAAAAAATATTTTAAATTCAGCGCTTTAATTTATTAAATTTTTTTTATAGTCTACTCTTTCAAATTATGTATCAATATTTATTCATTTAGAGTAGACACAGTAAACTTACGTAACAATTTTAGATATTTTGTATAAATTTTTGATGACATCAAATTTTTTTAACATAAACTATAGGCCTACGTTATTATAATAATAAAAGAAAACTCATTTTTATTTACATTGATTTAGTTAAATATTATCTTAAAGATTTTAACATTTATTAAAAAACTAAATATTCTGTAGCTTATTCACAAATATAGAATATATAACATTAACTCGATAACAGGAACAAAATGAACGGTATAATATGTAGCATGGCAGTTAAGTTTTATGCAACTAATAAATCAGATAAAGATCTTTAGCAGGAAAGAAATTGGCCCACCTAGGCGCTAATTGCCAGTGTAAGTTCGGTGTGTAATAATAACGATTGACAAACTACTTGAAGAAATCGACTCTTTTTAAAACACGAAAGTAAACCGATAATTTCCAGACATTAAGCTAATTTGCCCAACAAACCGCTCATATATCGAAAAACTTCATAATTCAATCCTGTGTGAATGACCGAGAAACTACTGTTTAAAGTAAGGCGTGACTTTAACAACATCTTGACATGCGTTAAATATAATGCGTTGACACTTATGCAGTTGTCTTTTTCATCGATTCATATTTAACTAATTAATAGAATCATAAAATTATCATTTGCTACGATAGTTTAATATAAACAGTGCATATTAAATCTTCAGATAATTATTTCCTATATTAAAACACACTCATTAAAAATTTGTAATCTAATAAAAAACAATTTCAGCAAGGTACGGAATTAAATTTTCATCTGAGTACCGACGAGTTCGATTAAGTAGTCAACCCATCAACTTGTTTTTAATTTTTATTTCAAGTCTAATTGAATAGGCATACATGAAGAGGTTAGAATCAAGATGCTATGATATAAAACGTGATAATTTGATCGTTAACTCAGACTTTATGTTTTGTCTCTTTACGCTTGATAGTTAACTTATAGGGGAACGATTTAATGTAGAATAATGTGCTTCAAAAATAAATTTATATTAAATTACATATAATTAAAGTAATTAAACTATTAAAGCTTTGAAGAATGTAAATTATTCTGAATCATTTAGTGAAATTTATCCTATGAATTTTTTTAATCATTTTTTCACTAATTTAATGTATTCGTCTAAAATTAAGTGCTAAAATTATAATTAATATATTTATTTATAATCATTTCATTTATGCGAATTCATTTTTAAAAAATTTTGCTACCATAGTGAACATGTGGAAAATATCTGTCGACGATGCCAAAAGTTGTTGGGAATCCCAAAAGACTACAACAGATCGGATGATTTGAGAAATCGCTTCGCATTTACCCATACACGGACAGATCTGTCAAACGATTTGGTCTCTGACGACGGATTTGACGAGAAATTGCTCCGTGTGTGGCTGCCTTAAAATCAGTTGAACGATTTGTAAATCTGGCGACCGGTCTGAACGATCCGTCTCAACCAAGGTCTCAACGACAGATCTGAACGATTGGTTTCAACGACAGATCTGATGATAAATCGTTCCGTGTGTGGAGTCCTACAATCGGTCTGACAATTAGGCAGTTTGACGACAGATCTGAGGATAGATTGCATCGTGTGTGTGGACCGTCAAATAATGACCGATCGAAACAATCTGTTGTTGTGATCGGTCTCACGACAAATCGCTCCGTGTGGCGGCCTTTAGTATTGTTGTGTCGATGATCAGCTGCTCTTTGCACCCCATGTGACTTCTATGGCAACCTTTCTGTTGTTCTGTGAGAATGTTGTTTTCTTCGATGTGTGCATATATTTTGTTGGTGATACATGAGGTTAAAGTTTTGTATAGTGTTAGTAAACAAGTGATTGGTCTGTATTGTTATGACTTTCCAGTGTTTGTGCTTTTGGGTTTCATGAAAGTGATGCTGTGTGTCAGTTGTCCATTTCATGTGTTGGCATGGTTTTCCAGCCTTGGTGGTCTCTGGCTGAGTTTCCAGGGAAACACTTTGGCTGGTTGGGCTCTGATGTGGTGACCCATTTCCTACTGTGGGTATGTGTATTGTAGTAGCCAGGCTTAGGTTGGTGCTGCTTTAGCCACCTGTGGCCAAGGAAGACTGTAGAAAACTTTCCGAATATGAGCCTCTGTCTAACTCACAGACACGGACCTTGTTAACCCGGGCAACGTCCGAGCTGGTGTGCTTTCGTTTTCTGCTTTGTAGCATTGCATACCAGAAAAACACCATAATATAATATTAATAAAATCAATGCAACAAATGAAAATATATTTTTGAAGAAAGAACTAAAAATGAATAAATATTTTAAGATTATTATTTTTTAATAAATTTTTATAAGAAACAAAATAACTCTTTTACCAAACTAGAAATACTAGATAAAAATAATATAGAAAAAAATGATTCAATGATGTTTACGAAAATTCGATGCGTGATATGGAACTATAAAGTGAAATTTAAAAAGAAGAAAAATCTATAGTATGTTATGGAAGAAACAATAATAACTAAAAAAGATCAAAGATAGAATATATTAATAGATAACTTTTTCTCGAAATTATTTATTATCGAAAATAGCTTAATTTAACAAAACGATTCGTAACGTATTAATTTTACGTATTTAGTTTAACAGAAGAAGCACCTTCGTACGTGTATCAAGAAAAAGAAGGTCGAAATTTATTGCAATAATCTATCTATCATACTTCTATAAAGATATAATAGATCTAGACATATATATAAGTAAACTAGACAAAATAGACTATTATATTCTGGGTTATTACCAGAGATAATTAAGTTTAGACTATCAAGTAAAAAACATCATTCTATATAGGCCAAGCTCAACAATAAGAAACGAAGAATGCGATAAAAGAAATATCTTAAGTAGGCACATAAGTTAACCAAACGTTCTTTCTTGAAAGATTTACCACTAACATCAAAGCTATAATGCATTTTTTAGTTATTGTTGTTGTTGTTGAATGGTCACCCATGCACAGGAATGCCTTTATCGAGGAACCAGAATATCTGGCCTCAAAACCTTGACTACGCATCTCTTTTTAGTCGTTCAACTTAACTGACCTATCTGGATGACTAGAGGATTTGATTGTCATCGATGTAATTTGGGTTGGTCTAGGCTAAAAATGTGTTTTTTGCGTGAAAGATTTATAGAGTTTCCAATTGCTTTAAATTATAGAAATGATTAATGTTCACTTATATTTATACAGGTAATCTAACCAATCTATTGAACTTTTTTGAATATAAAAAAATCTTTTAATATTACATTCAAATATTAAAATTTTACAAATGATCACATATTACTGTGATAATTTAATTAATTTTGATTAATTTATTACATCATTTTATTATGATAAAAAATCGGATAAATGTTCTGTAATACGTTCAAATTCGCTATTTTTGTGTTTTAAAATGATCAAAACTTTTGCAGAGATGAATTATTAAATAAAAATTAATAATAATTATAGAAAAAAATCACGATTTATATAATATTTAACAAGGTATATAAATCAATACGGAAAAAAGTGTAAAGTGCATTAAACGTTCGAGTGGATATTTTACTTATGAAGATATTTCTTGATAATTAAAGACTGACGATTGGTATTAATATCTAACTTAACATTAAAGTATTAAATAAGAGACTCATATTGCTAAACTGGCGACCTCTATGGCTAAAGATACAAACTACTGTATTATATTTGCATTTAAAAAGTTTACCTTAAAACGAGCGGTATAATGTAATTTGGTATCACGCGATTTACCGATGCACCGTGTTACTCATTCTACGATAAAACGCCATCGTAATTTTAATTTAGATGATAGTATAAGCAATTGTGACTATCAGACACGATGTAAACAGGAACTGTTAAGCTCTTCAAAATATTGAAAAGTGAGCGCTTTTAATTTGGAGAACGGATCTACTGTATAAATCTTGCCTTCTAGCGTGATCGTCAATATATTATTATGATAATTAGGAAGCCGGGAGTGTGAGAAGCGATCCTTTTATTGATGCTATTGTAAAAAAAGATGGAAAAAATCAGAATTTATGCGAATTTTATTAAAGATGTTAAGCGAAAAGATTCTGCAAGTATGTTATACGTTACATTTGAACTTTATTTCAAAGTGCATTATTTTAAAAATACTTTTTTCGATTCTCTCTCTCTCTTTTTTAAATGCTCGCAGCATAAAAAAAGAAAAATAATTTGGAAAGACTAAATTTAAGAATTTTAGTTAAAAATATGAGACAGTTTATAAGACTGTGTTTTAATTAATAAAATAGGCAACTTTCGCGATAAAATTTATTAATTTATAAAGTATTACTTACTGAACTATCATCATTTTACAGACACACACATATAGTATAAATGTTTTTACTATTCACTGTCAAATAATGTTTGAAAAAAATAAGAGTTTATATGTTTAGATAAAACGAATTCAATCCTCTCTTACAAACTACAACAATTTACACATAAAAATAAATAAAATAAAACATTGCCGCACAATTAAAGACTTCCTGAAAGATAATAAAACTTATTATTGTTTTACTTTTATTTAAAGACTACTAAATTGTGCTATTAAGAGTTAAAATGTAGCTAGGAAAGAATCTTCTGTCATTATCATAATTTTCAAATTTATCTGCTATACAGTAAAGAGGAGTCTCACCTGTAAAGTCCAGTCGGGTGATATCCACCTGTCTGCATCGGAATGCCGCCGTGGGTCACTGCAGATACAGTTGCCGGACTATCCTGCCGTTGATAATATTCCTGACCGCTTGCCGTACAGTACATTGTTATAATACGGCTGTTAGCCGGTGTTCCCGCGATGTTACGGGTGTTTCGGTCCAATGTAGAAGCACTGATTGCGTCTCCAGTGCACGCTGTCCAATCGCAGTCACTACTGATGGAGTGTGTTTCGGTGGCGCTGTCGTCTCTTCCTCTCTCTCCTCCTGTTGAACACGTGGTCTTGTTTCTGTTTAATTTTTCTCCCACTCACACCTGCTGTTTTTTTAAAGATTTCGTTCTGTTAGACGGTTGAAGAACTTTTACCTATATCCACACTTTTTAAATTTCATTTTAGATGCCATATTTGCCGAGATTTTTCTCAAGGCTGAATTTAAGCGCATTATGGAGCCCCTAAGCTATAACATTTAAGAGGCTCCCGAAATACATTTAACTTTTTTTTACTGAAATCTTTTAATTCCAGACTCTAAGCTAACATATACGAAAATTCAACTCTCGTTTATTCAGTTATAATCAAAATATTTTTGCAAATTTTATATACTCATAGATTATGCTAACCTAAGAAACTGAAGGTCAAATTTGTCCCGTTAAGTTAGTTCAATAAATTTTATTTTTATTTTGCAATAATCGAATTTGCAGTTTGATGTCATTTAATTTTATTACTTTTACCGTTCGGAAGGAAAAAATAATAACGGAAAGAACCTCGGTAGAAATGATATAAAGTCTATATTTTTTAATATTATCCGTTGGTCTTCTTCGAATGTGACTAAACTCGTTATTCTGTCTTATGTGAACGAATAGAATTTATAATTTACTTATTACGTCTTTATTTGTGAATTTGAAAAGTCTTTAAAATTCAAAACCACTTTAAAGTCGTGAATATAGTATTTACAAAATGCACATAAATCGTACTTAGTTAATCTGATAAAATATGTTAAAAATTTAAATATCTTCATTTTATCCGTTGAAAATATAATTAAGTTATTGAACGCATTTTAAGCAAAATAAAAATAAAAATAAAAATAATAAAAGAAGTGATAAAGATAGTGAATGAGTAAATTTTTAGTACAGACGTTCTGCTGAAGTAGAACGTGGACACCGTTCAAAGAAAAGAAAAATTAATTGCCAAAAATGGCAATTACTATAAGAGGGAAAAACTCTTAGATAGTATATCGGCAAATCACAAAAATGGTTAATCGGGTTTCGGTCCGTCGATGCGCGTATGAAGAAAAGGAGAAAAACAACGGCGATCGTCACGCGTCACGGAAGACCTAGATTTACTGGAGAGAAGGTGAAGGTCGGTGACCGTTAAATCACGAATGGTGGATAGAGAAAGCGACATCACTGTTACGAAAAACCAAAGAGAAAAAATATATGACACTCTTAATAGAGCGAATTAACATATTTCAGTCGAAGATAACATTCATCTTTAATTGAACCACTTGTTGTACTTACTCGTTTAATGAGATCTTATTCACGACAAAAAGTTTTGGCATGGTTATACAATGATTTAATTGTTGTATCATAATTCTAACGATCTTATCGATTCTCATTAAATACCAACAGCGGTTTTGATGCAATTCTCGCAAGTTACGGAGATAGATAGATCGGACAATTGTTTTCTAAGAATTAAATTTATTGAAACCCGATTTGCAAATAGATCAATAAACTCTCCAGTTAAATATTTTCTTGTCAAGTACAAATAGAAAATAAATGATTTTTCTGTCCTATTTTGTCGTCAAATTTCCTTTTATAAAGGATATAATAAATGATAAACTCCGATAATGAATCTGAAACAGCGAACATCGTTTGAACCGCAAAATTTGGAAGTTTTTCGTTCAAGTAACATCAATCTATATATTAAAATTTATAGGCAGATTTGTAAAAAATTGAAACAAATACTATTTATAAGTGTAAAATTATATAGTAGAATTTTTTCTTTGCATTGTAGAAATTTAGCAGAGAGTAATTGAATTTTATACGCCCGAATCATTTTTTATGTAAACAATTTTTAAATTCATGTTACAAAACATACTTATTATTATTTATAGTTAAGTTTTATATTCTAAAATATATTATTATTTTTAATCTGTAATTTTATTTTTACAATACCTTAAAGACATTTTCAAAACTATAAACTTATCTTCTTATAATAATGTAGTTTTATAAATATCTAAAAACTATATCATAAAATATTACGTTTATTGTATAGTATAATTTAACATTGTAATTTATTTTATTGTACATCATAAAATATTTAAAAACGACATTTAACAAAGTATAAAATTTTACAGAGATTTCAGTAGAAATTCTAATTATGCATTGTGTTTCCATCACGATTTTCAAGAATAAAAATAATTAACAAGCAATTTTGGAAAGAAATAATCGCCTACTTTAATAATATGTCGGTAATTTTGGAAAGATTAAAAATGTGAGATTAAGTTTGTGTTATCAAACTCTTCGTATAGCATTTCTAGTGGATTCCATAAAATCTAATTATGCATTGTGTTTCCATCACGATTTTCAAGAATAAAAATAATTAACAAGCAATTCTGGAAAGAAATAATCGCCTACTTTAATAATATGTCGGTAATTTTAGAAAGATTAAAAATGTGAGATTAAGTTTGTGTCATCAAACTCTTCGTATAGCATTTCTAGTGGATTCCATAAAAACCAATTAAATAATGCAATTAAAAAATTATTAAGAAGAAATCTCAAAGGGTTGAATGCTCACAATTTTGATTGAAAATCAGAGTTCTTTAATTTGACTTCAAGATCATCGTCAATGGCAAGATATTCTTGCTAAATTTCATAAAAAGCAATCAGTTCAAAATATTATAATAGCTTCAATCACTTCTTGTCAGAAGTGATTGAAGCTATTGGGATAGAAAATGATTTCGAAGTTATTTGTATTGTTTTAATTTTATAAAAATCAATTAATTGCTTTAAAAATTATTAACAGATAACAAAAACCACAAAATAAATAGCGAGATCTTATAAACTAGACTAAAAATATATATCACGACTGACATAAATGCTATAAATAATCCATTTATAAAAATATAAATCGCAAAATATTAGACTATTTTAACTAATTTTTACAATTATCTAATTACATCACATATTTATGAATATTTATTTATTTTTTCATATTAAGTAATGATAAGATCACCATATTCTAGTTTTCTAAACATTTTTATTTTAATTAAACTAGTTAAATGACTTTGATATTTTATCTAGACAGATCTGTCATCTTTTGTTTTGCAAGTAAGATTTACTTTATATAATATATTATATAATTAAATCTAATTATCTGTGATGTTTTTTTCTATTAATTATTTGGTCAAGCATTTATATAATTAAGATATAAAATTTTTTAAGATGCCATTCTAACATTTTATCGATTTCTTGAAATTACTGTTAATGTTCATGCTATTAATTAAGACTGAAAAAGTTACATTGATCGATTATAATTTTTTTCATAGCTATTATATATAAAAAAACTCTTCTTCATGGAGAAGCTACTTTCCAAAGTAATCTTTAATAATAAAACTTTCCATGTTGAAAGGCATAAAAATCTATTAAATAGTTGCATAGTTATTGCAGGGAATCTTATAAAGTGGACGCTTACCATTTTTAAACTGATAAATCTGTAAGATTAATTAATTTTACTTCAGATTCGATTTTAATAGGACGATTAATGTAATGAATTTTATAAAAATTAATTAAATATTTAAAAAGTTATTAGGGAGAAAACTTTAAAGTTTGAATGTCTGTCCTTTTTAAACAATTGAAGATATATTTTTTATTTTTTACTAAATTTCGAAAAAATCTAATTATTCTAATAATTGATTCAGGATATATTAAGAAAGTAGCTCAGAAATTTAAATGTCTACCAGTTTAATTGATTGAAGTTATAGAGCTGAATATCAAAGGAAAATCAATTACCTTTAATGGCAAAACATTATTATTGAATTCCATGAAAATCTATTAATTACCTCATAAGTTACTAATCGGAATAATGATAAACAGAAGACAAACAAAATCATGATCATATAATCTTCACTTTCCTTAGAATCTAAGCTAAAATTAGCTATAAAAAAATTTTTTTAATGAAAAATACATTTACGGAATAAATTCAGAATTTTATTTTGTAAATATGTAGGCTTACTGTAATAATATGAAAATTTATGAAAATGATCCATAATTTTTTTCATTAAGAACTTTTTAATGTAATAATAAATAAATGTGGTAGTTTTTTTATTTCAAAGACAATTGAAAAACTCCGTTATAATTTTAAAATATCTGATTTTTTTTTTTTTAATGATCTAAATATAATAAAAATTATGAACTATTTTATATAGAAAAATAACAGGCATGTGGATAAAATGAAATTGTTTATTGGTAATTTAAAATATAAGCCTATATATATAAATGAAATATACTTTTATTAATTTAAAATTAAAACGTTGTGAATTTTTAATGATATTTACATTTAATGATGATATAAAATATAATGCAATAAAATTAAAATCATTGATATTTTAATCTTTTTAGTTTTGAAGTTAAACGAACTATTTGTAACGCTATTTTTCATAATTTTTATGTTAAAGAACAAACGAATGTGATTATAAAAAGTTGTTTTTTTGCTGTTTATATTTAGTTTATTTTTGTAGTTCCCACGAAAGATGATTAATCTTAATTTCTTTACAATTAGATTTTTTCGCCATTTTTATTTTCTTACGGATAATTTTCGTTCTACTTTAGCTTAAGGTTATCTCCTTAAGAAATTTCGGTGGTTTACAGATTTGATTTATTATGCGTAATTTACCGAGAAAGCTTATTTCGTTCCACTAAATGAATTTTAATCTTATCATTTTTTTTTATAACCGAGAAATTATTTATTCTGGTTTACGGTTCGTCAACCATACATTTTAAATAAAAAAAATTACTAGAGCAATCGGAAAAATCAATTAAATTTTATCGATTTGCTAAGAAAAATGTGGATTTGTTCGTATAAATTCTGATAGAGTCTTTAGCACAATTATTTTAAAATATTTAGAAGTGATTTCTATACCATGCTGAAAATTTCGTTACAAAGTAAAATTTCTCTTCTTAATGCAAATTAAAGATAAATTTTAACTTAATTTTTTAATGAAATTTCTATACAGAATACGAATTAATTAATAATTTAATAACTTGATAACAGTAAAATTTTTAGAATGCGATAAATAGTAAGTTTAATATAGAATATAGTTACAACTTACTTTAATGTTCATTTTTGATTTATAACATTTGATTAAAGATAAAATATAAGAATTTAATATCTAAATAGTTTCTTCATTTTTAAGATTTTATCTGATGTTGTAACAGCGATTTTTTTTACAAGTATTGTTTCTATATAATCTGAAAGTCGTTCTTATCAACATTATGTTCTTCTATACCTTTCATGTTTTACTCATTTATAACTCGCAATTTTCTTTTCTTTGAATTATTGTTTGGACTCACGACTTTTTCGTTATTTAATTTTTATACAGCAATTACTTTCCTCCTTACCACGATCAAAGTCTTTAAATTCAGTTCATTTTTGATTTATAACATTTGATTAAAGATAAAATATAAGAATTTAATATCTAAATGGTTTCTTCATTTTTAAGATTTTATCTGATGTTGTAACAGCGATTTTTTTTACAAGTATTGTTTCTATATAATCTGAAAGTCGTTCTTATCAACATTATGTTCTTCTATACCTTTCATGTTTTACTCATTTATAACTCGCAATTTTCTTTTCTTTGAATTATTGTTTGGACTCACGACTTTTTCGTTATTTAATTTTTATACAGCAATTACTTTCCTCCTTACCACGATCAAAGTCTTTAAATTCATTTGAAAAAAAATTTAATATAATAAATAATAAAATATATATTTGTATAAAATTCAATTTTTTTTAGCTTATTTTATGAAAAAAGATTGAGACTTATAAGATAACTATGCTTTCAATTCAAAGCTTCAGACATTTAAAAATGGTGAATATTCAAACTTCTATGGTACTCTTTCTTAATATCTTTTGAATTAAACATTAGAATTTTATGAAATTTAACAAGCAAATCAATCCATTAAAGATGATTTTGAAGACATCAGTTAATTTTTTAACAATTTATAAATGATGAAAGTTCAAATTTCTTTGACAGAAAATTTATAAAAACATAAACAATAAATGAAAGTTTACCAATTCGTTTATTCATTTTGAAAGAAGTATCAGTCAACTTGATGTTTTAAATAAATTTTAAATAAAATATTTTATGTTGTTAATATAGTAAACTTACATTGATGTTCAAAGAAACTGCATCATCTGAAAATTTCATATTTCTAACTCTTTTTTGAGATAGTATATTATATTAATGACTAGTATCACATTATTTTAGAAATATAAACAAAAGATATTTATTAATGCCGATTGGAATTTCTTCTTATCCGAGAAAATAACTGACTTTTACTAGTCGGGAGTCCATTTGATATGTTTCTGATACCAATTCAATCGGGCTTTTTCATTTTGTATGTGAGAAAAAGCTTCTTCTTAGGACGACAGGCTACAAGTCGATTTTGGAATAGACGTCTTCTGACAGGAATGGTGGCAAGCGCTTCTTCATTTGTTACCACATATACTCTTTCCATTCTGTTTTCTATTCAAGAAAGAGCATACAGTATGGTAACAAATGCAGAAACAATCAAAAGATACGTCTTCCAAAATGGACCTATATCCCGTCGTCCTAAGAAGAAACTTTTTTCACACACAAAATAAAAAACGCCCGTTTGAATTGTTATCAGGAGCATGAAAAAAATGACCCCCATCAATGGAATTCAGTTATTTTCTTGAATGAGAAGAAATTCAATCTGCATAACTTGAATGAAAAACAAACGATTCGCCCGCAGACGTTGTAAATATTAATTAGTTTTGCTTTAGCTATTAATATCTTTTTTTATATATTTCTAGTTGTGATGCTAGTCATTAATGTAATATGTCATCACGAAAATGGGTTAAAAATGTGAAATTCTCAGGTGAATGGACTTTCTTTGAACACCAATGTATAGCCTAAAAGTATGAAGATACCATGCCAGTCATGATTTGAATTTTCCGTCTTGAAACAAACGATAGTATAATTGAATGTTTTAAGCATACATAAGCATTTCTTATTATTATGAATCGACTAAAAAAATTTTATATAGCATATACGAAGAAAATTTTAACGAATTTTTATCATCCTAGATAAACGATCAGTCAACATAAAAAATTGCTTATAGAAATTTCTATTAAATTCTTAATTTCTTTATTTATTGTATACAATGATTGATCTCAAGATGCATCTAATTATAAGGGAAGAGGGTGTACAATATCGGGCTCATAATTATTCAAAGGGCCCGACTGACTATACTGGTATGTTATAAAGGGAAATGTATTTTTTTTTTCAATAAATACGGGTAATTTCGTTTTAGAAATATCTTATTCCTTATTAACCTTTCAATTTACAGAGGGATCTACACTCACAGGCAAACAAATATCACATACACATAAAAGGAGATCCGTCTTAAGTTTTACACTGAAGTCCATATTGGTCCTTGACGTCCTTGTGCACTAAAAATGGTCACTTTTCTATAATACAAGAATGTGAATTTTGACTTCATGATCATTGTTTTATTGCAAATGATATTACACAATCTGATCATGATGAATTAGAAAAATGAAATTGGGTTTTTCTATATATATAGTTTTTTGTAAAAATATAAATTTGTAAAAGTTATTATCGATAATTTATACAAATCTATATTTATTTCGTTTATTTTGTACACGTTTGTTAGCTGGAACAATAAAAATACATTAAAAACTTAGAAATATAAAACTTATTGCCCGTTTAATGCTACACTTTTAAATATATTTTAGTACAGTCGTTGCCTTTTCGTAGTGGAAGTAAATCTTATTCTCTACCTTCGATGCAAAGACTAATATCTGTTTTTATTGATAACAACAATGAAAAACTTTATTACAGCAGAAAAAGATGGAAAATTCTATAAATTGTGCTTAAAAATCTTGCTACTCTATACATATTTTATTAATATATAGGAATATACTTGAAATATAAAGGGGTTTTGTGAAAAGTCTATCGTGATGGGATTTATTTTCAGATTTACTGCGTACTAATATTTAGAAAATAAAGCAATAGCTAAAATTAAAATCATATCAAATTAATGTCATTCTTTGCTGATTATATTTACATTAATTTTAATATTTTATCCATCAAAATCATGATAACTTTTGATTTGTAAATCTTTTACAATTGCTTAGTCCAGAATAATGTATAGCTATTTATGCCTATTCTTTTAATAAGACTACAGTGATCATATTCAATTGAAATACTATATTGTAATTTGGTTAAATTATTAAGAGAAGATTTCCACAAGTATTTTAACCTCGGTTTCTTCAAACAGATGATAAAAAAATTAAAAAAAAAGGTTTAATTCTCCGCTAAAATACAGTAATCAAAGTGAGAATTAAACAGGTCAAGTAACGAAAACATTACAAGTGATGATGAAATTATCTGAAATTTTGGATAATTAAAAAATAATATTTCAAAGTATTTTGAAATTTTCGAAGATCGTAGTTTGATGAGATGAAACTTATAAAATAAGAAATACAGGTTTTAATCATAATTCTTCCTAAATAAATTACTATTAAAAATACCGTAATTTTTGAGGAACAGTTACTTTTCAATACAGGAATTTTTAATAGATTTATTATGTTTGAATCAAGAATTTTTAAAATTTTTATACTACTAAATTAGTAAATTTTAATTTTAATAAAAACTCCAAGAAAGAGGATTAAATTGTAAGATTTCTTTTAAAGTAAAAATGCAAGTCTAAATACACTAATAAATTACAATGTTTGCGTATTTTAATATTCGTTTAACTAGACTAATAACAAGAAATCTCTATGTAGAGGTTTTTGAAACCTATAATTTGAAAAGCGCTTTTTAGCCTGAAGGTCTATAGGCTAAGTATACTGAAAATAACAAATAACGTAAAGGCTATTACGAAAGTATTGATTATAATTTTAGATATTTAAATTGAATACTGCATTACAGGATGGGCGGAGATTGACTTGATTTTTCTCCCATAACAAAATGAAATAAAGGATTTGATAAAGAAAATATGAAGATATATGATTAAGCACAATATTTTTTGCATATTTAGTATTTTATTTCAGTTTTTTCAAGCGAAAGTTCAGCAATACATATTCAGTCATTCAATAATGTTTGGACCAGCATTTAATTTTTATTTTTATATTTTTGTGCATAAAATTATATTTCAATTTTTACATTGAATCGTTTATGCTCTACAAAGCAATTATGGCTATCGTTTAGCTACTGCATTATTACTTACATTCTGAAAAAATTGGGCTCCAGGAAAGAAATAAGAATATTTGGAAAGCTTTTTAAGTATTCGCGTTTGCATTCATCGAACTTAAATATGTTAAGTATCTTTTAATTTGTTTGAAGAGTTCTTTTTCGTGCTAATTTCCATAATTTTTTTTTATCAGTGAAACTTATGTAACTGCAGAATAAATAAATTGATGTAGTTGAAATTATTTTGAAGTTTTCAGTTTATTAAGTAGACTCGTTTTTTATAATTTTTTTTTGTAGAATCAAGAATGTTTTCTTTCCGTATTTACGGGAAAGTGCAAATTGTGAGAATAATTTGATTCTCAGACGAAAAATATGGAACCAAAACAAAGATTTGTATTATTCATATTAACAGTCGCAAGATTTACCTTTCTCAATAAAAAATATACTAATTATTACTTTGTATTTAAAAAGAGAACAAAAATAGCTTTTTTCTTTTATATACCAAACATTGTTTTTATATTGATTCAGTTTTCAGCTCAATTTTGATTTTTTTTTTTTTTAAGTTAGATTCAGAATTCTATTTCGATAATAATATTTATTATTAAATAAAATTTTATTGCAATTTTCTATTTAATTTAATATTATTCAAATCATATTTTTTTTATCAATTATCTTCCATTTATTTTAATTTTCATTTATTTATGTGAAAGTCGAAATAATTTTTATAGGTAAATTTTTTGTGTAAAAAACTTATTTTTTATATTAAAATTTAAAAAAAGACTGATAAACAGTCTTACAAAAATATTATTAGAAATTATTGAGTTAGTTTGAAATAAATCTTGCGTTGATTTTGCTCTAGCAAATGCAATTCATAATTATTTCTATTCAAATTCAAAAAATGCTTTTTTGGCTTCATTCTGTTTAAATTATCAATCGTTGATTTGGACAGTAATTTTTAAATAATTACATAAGGTGCATTCGTCATAATTGCATGAAATTCACTAAAGTACTATACGTAACATCATACTACTACGATAGTTTATGCACCGTGTGTATCCGATTATGAATAGACAGTGTGTATAAAAAATGGCATCCATCGATATTTCAATTATAGAGGAGGCCATCTTGATAAACAATAAGTTACATATAACAATACAGTACCTTTTATAGCAAAATCATTTAGTGTGTGCACAAAATATACGAAAGTGTATACATTGGAAATGGTGAACAGTGTATGCACAATGCACAGTAGTGTATTTCATGCGTCCATAACAAATGTGTCTATCAACTTTCATTCGTAAAAGAAAACGAATATATTACTGCCCTTTACTTTTAATGAAAGAAATAGATACCGAACTCAGTGGCATAGTAATTCCTTTTGAATATTGAAGAACGAAATAAGAAGAGTATAGGGAAACGGTAGACAATATAACACAATCATAAAATGATTAATCTCAAGAGCCTTACGAAAAAAACATAACATATATCTCTATTGAAAGATAAACGAATTAATCATAAGTAAAAGTAACATTATTGATTCATTATGATAGATTGTTAAAATTTGAATCAATATTTATGCTGTTATTTCGAAAAATTTGATGCTTAAATTACGTAAATTTAATTCGTATACAATATCTTTATTTCTTTTATGCATTGCAGATAATGTTCTTAAATATAAATAAATTGTGTGAGAAGCTGCTAGATGAAGAACAGATATGTTATTTTCCTATGTGCATGATTTGTCAAATCATTCATTTTAATAAAGCAATCTCACTTAGTTTAGATATGTTATATGCTTCCTATCAGAAAAATAATAACATCTTAATTGTTTTCACAATAATGAATTGAGATTTGCATGTTTACATATATTTACATGAATACATAAAGCTACTTAGTTATTTAAAGTATAAATTTATTTATTGTAATTGTAAGTGCCAATTAATTTTACAAGAGGATATGCAAAGCAGGACATATTAGTTATCAATATATTTATTTAGTTTTTATAAAGATAAAAATATATAGGTATGCCAATAAAAAACCTTGTTTCCTCTATCCCTCTAAAATATGTGTAAATGTCTTTTGTCAATGTTTAATTATTATAATAATTTTTTTTTCTCACACTGATATCCAGAACAAGAACTTCTTTGTTCTAGATATTTAAGTTGCAGTTTCCTTGTTTTACTTGTGTGAATAAAAGATTAATTTATTATTTGAATGAAGTAATATGGTATGGTAATACATCATACTGTGCTTTATTATCTTCCACGTTCGGTTTTACTCACATTGTCAGTTATCGAAATAAACAAAATGAAAAACCTAAAGCATTATGTAGTTGAATATTCATGTAAGTTTTGCGTAATATATCATACTAAATAATATACATTACAATTAAAGGAGGAAGTCATTTCTTTAGTGTATGACATAATGCTTTTCGCTTGTATTTTTTTTGTTTTTTACTTGGCAACGTTCTAAATTCTCTTGGTAAGAACGTTTATCGTATACAAATGGGCTCGGAACATCCCTATTTGCACGTATAATTCAGCTTTGCAGCATCACAAAGAAGTTTTGAAAAAAGTTCTACTCGCTCGGAGCATGTCGACCGAGCATTCCGAATAAATGATGGCAACTAGTTAAAAAAGAAGACATACTGTATTTATGTGCATCAGATAATACATTCAAAATAAAAACTGTTAAAGCATATCTTCACGAATGTTTGAGATACAGTTTATCAAAATTGAATCGAACTTTATCTGTATTTGAAATCTGATCTTTTCAATAATGTTATTAAATGAATATCAATTCAGCAATGTTATCAAATTTAAACTGGATAATAGAGTAACATGTATTTATCTTCATTGTTTAAAAATTCTAATGAAACAAACAATATTTTTTATACATAGTTTTTATTAAAATCTTTATTGAATTCTTTTACGAGTTCAAGAAAAATTATGAGAGTAGATGTATATGATTCAATGGATACTATTGAATCTATTCATTGCATACTGTCAGTAATTTCATCATATGATTTTAATGAAGGTTTTTAATCCGTGTTGAAAGTATTTTAATGGGAATATACCGTTTTAGGCAAGACAACTGTCTTAAAAATTCCCAATCAAAATTACTTTAATATAATCAACGGAAATATAATGATAAGCTATTATACATAGGAAAATACTCGTTATATTAATATATATATTGTATGTGATTAATAGATAACAATTATTACAAATGCTCCACTCAGTTTAGGTTTTTATTGAAGACCAATGATAATTCAGCAAAATTAAAAACAATAATATAAAAGTGAAAAAATACTAAAAATTCTTACTGTGTTTATTTTTGCTGGTTTATTTAATAAATATTGAATTTTTTATAATAAATTTTTAATAGCAAGATGCAATTTCTATGTTATTACGCTAATATATATATGTATTTTTTAAATTCAAAACTGAATTATTAAAATAATTCCCCTTCATTAATCTTTGTGCCAACTTTCATTGTGTTTGAGATATCATTTAGACCTACACAAACAGACGATGAAATGATAACATCAGTTCGAAAAAACTACGTCATAATTGTATCCGATAGTCATATGATTCTCATTTAAAAGTACTTACAGTATTCTTATGAGGAAATCTAAATAACCATACTGTTAGGATTTCCACAGGTAAATGCAGTATCCATAATTGTTTTTTTAAAAGTACTTACAGTATTCTTATGAGGAAATCTAAATAACCATACTGTTAGGATTTCTACAGGTAAATGCAGTATCCATAATTGTTTTTTTTAATTCGTTATTGATAAAAATATTATATTTCGGATTCATAACATGCATCGAGATATCTCATTATAATTGGTTTTCACTGTAACAATACCTTCTGATGGACATAAAAAAATCAAGGTCGACTTACGCACTGTTTTGATGCATAGCTATTATCTGATTAATATATAGTAATTCTATTTATATACTTTTCAGTATAACTGATTAAAGAATATATTCTGGATAAATTTTTTAATATCATTAATATTCATTTATTTTGATCTTAAAATCAATACTGGAACTGTTTAATTCGGTAAGATAACGTTAATTAGTGAAAATTTATTCTAGTAGATGAAGTAACGCATCATTACTGTTGAAGCATGGGTCATTTTGTTCTATGATATATTTTGTATTCGAATTTGATTTGAAATGGCATTGAAGTATTGAAATTTGAGCGTAATGTCAGTCTTAAATTTCAAATTATCTGTTGGTACGATCTGAAATTTGGTTTTATGTCTGCCAACACAGAGAGATAACGCCGAGTCTGACTATTATTTTATGAAACATGATTTCCACGTAACGTCTCAGCGGATGCAGTCACGATCTTTATTTTTTATTTCATTCATTTCTGAGTGTTTAATACAATCAGATAAACAAGCAGGAAATCTATATGAATACAGTGCTGTGCTTCCACGGTTGAAAATTTTGATTGATCTGTATGAACGTGCACGGATATCCGTCTTAATTTTTAAATTTAAAAAAAAAACATATGGTACTTCATTACCAAATATCATGCAACAATAACTGTTGATCCAACTTTTCATGATGTTCTTTGACTTCAAAATATTTCCTACAACAATTCGGTTGAAAATATTTCTAAAAGAAATTAAGAAATAAGTTATTTGATGAAAATAATTTCAAGAATAAATTCAGTAGACTGCCAAAATAACGTTTCCCCCTGTGGGTAAGGGGTTAGAATATGCCCATCGTCCGATCCCGCGTGTCGTAAAAGGTGACTAAAGGGGTCACCTCGCGTTGGTGGTTTTCGAGGTCCGTCTGTGGACTCCTACACGGAATCAGGACTGCTTCGGCGGTGCCCACATCCGTCACTGGGAGCCTGCGGTGGGACCCCATACGGATCTGGACCGCCTGTCTTTCAATTTCGGTCTTCGCGTTTTGTCATCGGGGGATAAGTTCACACATATCCCCCAGGGGAAAGGTAGAAAAAAATAACGTTTTTTAATCAATTTGTGTATGCTTAAATAGATTATATTTTATTTTATTGTGCAAAACCAACTATCATCATATAAGCAAAGTAGGCATACTAATCACAATGCATAACCCTTCGAAAAAAAAAACACAATAGCTCATGTATCATCATATAAGCAAAGTAGGCATACTAATCACAATGCATAACCCTTCGAAAAAAAAAAAAAACTCAATACTCATAAAGCACTAAAGAGCACTAAAAGATGTAAAGACAAAATTTCTTGCGATTTGACTAGTTAGCTTTCAAAAGTGTCTTTGCAAAAAGTTTAAATTTTCGCAACAGAATTTCTTACAACTCATAAAGCACTAAAGAGCACTAAAAGATGTAAAGACAAAATTTCTTGCGATTTGACTATTTCAAGTTAGCTTTCAAAAATGTCTTTGCAAAAAGTTTAAATTTTCGCAACAGACTTTCTTACGATGATATAAAAGATATGAAAAACATTTCTTTTTTAATAGCTTTTGTTCTAAAAATGCGTAATATTACTGCAAAGACAATTAAGTTATTATATTGCTTTAAACAATGCCGAATTTGAATAAATTTAAATTTTATCAAATAATTTTCAAATATACTAAAGTCAATTTTTTTTGGTAAATTTTCAAGAGATATATTGAAGAGAAAAAGTATAAATATGAAAATTTTATTGCTCTTTCTCAAGTTCTATGGTTAGTACATTTTAACGAGTTTCAGTTCTTTTAACTAAAAGATAATCAATTTTTAATTTCTTCAACTCACCATAGCTGATATCATTACTTTGGTCTTATTTTTATTACGTTTTCAGCATCTCACTCATCCGAAATTGTCTAAACCTTTTCGCTCTTTATAATATTCACAATTTTCTTTGCCTTATCCGTTATAATTAGAATTTTTAGAGTAGCAAACCTTAAAACCTGTTCCATGGACTCGACCCGTCGACTACAAGGTTATACAGTCCATTAATTGAGGTATGTCTAATTTCTCTGAACAATATCCAAAGCTGCACTAGAGCTAGTTGGTTCGTTTTTCGTTCCTTATAATTTTGATAGGTGAATATATATCTAAAAAGAAAAAAAAAAACAAAAATCAAATATTTCCTGAAAATTTTCAAGTGAAAATAATTTAAAAATCTTATATTCATAATCGTGTTTAAAATTTCAGTTTGTTTTATTCTGTATAAATTTAAACGTTTTCTGCTTAATTAGGCGATTTTTATAACCCAATAACAGTTTTCTTGTTGATAAAAATGCCATAATTTATGACTGAACTTGATTTATAAAGAATAAAATATTTTAAGTGATCATTTGATATAATAAGACTGAATCAAATATCTTTAGATCATTAAATATTCCGATAAAATTGTCAATAAACATTTTTATGGTTGCAAAAATAGATATAAAAATATGATAGTTATATCTTTTAACGAATTATATTTATAACTCAATTTTGATAATTTGTTTAAGGATTTATTGAAAAAATATAAAATAAAAACATTTAAAAAAAATTTTAATGTTAATAAAATTAAATAAATAAAATATAGTATTTTATAATAGAAAACAATTCGAAGAAATGCGACTCTAGGTGATGACGTAACTAAAATATTAATTTTAATTATTATTTTTAATATGTAATCACGGATTAAAATTATGTAAATAGATTTAAGTAATTATTTAATAATTAATTTTAATAATTAGCCGTTCATTATAACTCTTAATATTTTTACGAAGTGAAAAATTGTTAATAGAAAATCAAAACACAAAAATTTGTGTGAAATTGTATAATGAAAATAATTAAATTAGTTTTCTCTTATTAATAAAAATTAGAGGACAATTTAAACACTATTTTTGTGTATATTTTAATTAAACCTAGTAGTATATTATATATACAGGATGTATGCTATTTTAAATCCTACATATATAATATATATATACACATTTATATCCTATTTATATTACAAACTTAGTTTAGTATAAAGCAAGATGTATAATAAAATTTATATTTATAAATAAAATATAATAAACAGAAAGAATATCATCACAAGGAACTAAAAATCAATACAAGTTTATATATATTAGTAATGTAATATCTTATTTTTTATGACTTTCATTAACAGTTTCGTTATTTAAAATTACAGTAGCAAATAAAAAAATGCCAATTAAAAACAAATTCAAATGATTTACGAATATATGATAGAAAATTTTATAGTTTTATGAAGTTCAAAGTTCAAAGTTATTTGCTTATCGAGACTAAGATCGTTGTCAAAAAGAAAGTTTATTTTTTGACTTTGTTGAAGTAAGTTTAATATAAAATCTAAGTTTTAAAGAATTTTCTATTTGATTATTAAATTTAAATATTGTGTTCGAAAATATGGCTACTGTAAAATTGAAAAATGCATAACTTTTATATATAAATCAAATAAACTAGATTAAAAATATTTTTATAAAGTTTATGATTATAAACCACATGCGACTCGCGAGCCGCAGTTTGCCGACCCGTGCATTAGACTAAAAAAATCGACAGATTCATTATATTAAAGATTCATTCACCATTTTCTGAAGCTCTCTCCACTTGCATGTCCATTTATATGAATATTTAGCACAATGAAATTGTCGATTCTTATTTTCTTTTGAGTATTGAGAAGAAAAACTTTTTCTATCAGATCAAACAGTACCATCTTGTATGATGATTATTGTATTATGTGTATTATGATTATTTCAACTATTCATATTTCGTCAATAGGATAAGATTCTTCTGGCTAACGTTGTAATAGAAACTTAAATATTTAAGAATGCATCAAAGAACATATTCATTCTTTTTTAATTATGTCAGTAATAGCTAAATAATTAGAATTTAGAAAATTTTAATGAATTTTTAACATTCATATATATAACATCTGATACATAACATAATTTCTGATGAAATTCTGCATCTACTGTAATTTTTCTTCAATTCCTAAAAATTACGAATACAGAAGTTATTACAAGATTTTTGCCATCTATTATGTATTATGAAATTTGTATGAATCTAATTTAGATGTTGAATTTGAATATTCATTTCATTATCTCTTTCATTTTCATAGTTTGAATGTTAAACAAGCAACAAGCATTTTTGATTATTGAATATTCAAACTATGATACATGATAAACAAGTGTCATAGTTAATAGAATCTGTATTAATAACTTTATTCAATTTTAAATCATGCTTATGATTTTGATTATTTAACATGGAAGATAAACTATCACATTATGATATTGTGTTATGTTTAAATATGAATTTTTTACATTATTGTTTTAGTATTATCTAAATTTAGGATTTCTTTAAGAAAATGTCTATTGATAATAAGCATTATCTTATTTATTTTAATAATATAATTTTTAAATAGTTCAAATATTAAATTTTTCTTCTTTAAGAATATTCATATATAACTAAAAATATTCTTACTTTTTTTTCTTATTATCTTCTCAATAAAATAAGGAATAAACTTTCTTCATTCTTTCAGCTTGAAAAATTTTGACTAATTTGTATACTTTTTTAAATTAAAGCTCCTCCAGAAAAAGTCTTTATAATAAGCTTTTTATGAAATCAATTATAATTAGAAGTAATTTTACTCTTTAATTTAATTTAGGGTCCATTAATAAATATCATTCATTCATCCAAATTTCATATGAACTAAAATAAGTAAAAAATTTTTCTTCTTCAAGACACTATAATCAGTGATATTAATATCAGTTGAACAATTACTGATGATCAGAGCAAAATAATAGTTAAGCATATTAAATACCTAAATAATTATCAAAATAATTTTAATTATTTTAATTCAAATATTATTCAATAAAATATTAATCATAATTTTTTAAGATTATTTTTTAAATCAAATAATGATTTTTGAACGTAATCTTCTAAATTAAATTTATTTTACTTTTCTTATTTTCTTATTTATGCCACTGTAAAATCATAATATGAATTTAAACAGTAGCATAAATAAGAAAATAAATTATTAATAATAAATTTTAGTCGAACTTTTTATATGTTGCTATTTTGCATAGTGGAAAGATTATATGGAATATTTAATATCAATAATTTTAGATGTTCTTAGTATTAAAATAATACATTTTATATTAATATTAATTTATCTGATATTTGAGGTATAGGATCTAGATGTAAATTTGTAGATTACATGTTTAAAAATCATAAAATTTGGACTTTATTATACATAAAACTTATCCATCCTGTTTATTGTATCTATTTATTTCATATTTAATTTAAGCCCATAAATTTTAAATATACCTAAATTATAATTTAAAAATCTTTATTTAAATACAGGATATTATCTAAACATAAAACGATTTAAGAATGTGAGTAGTAGAAAAAAAACGGAGAAGTTTACTAAGTTTAAAAAGAAAGTTCTAATTTTATATTTAAGTAATAATAAACATTTATCTTCTTTCTTCATTTCTTATAATACCTTTTACTTTATTTCTAGAAATACATGTTTTAATATAAATCTTATTATAGACTACTTTTAATAAAAAATGAAACTGTCTATGGATGGTTTGAAATCTGTTATTACGAATGATAACTTATGACAGCGAAAGTTATAAGGTGGATTTCATGCTGCAACGAAAAAGAAAATCATCTTTATAATAGTGAAGACATCAGTTAGTCACAAATGTATCTAAAGTCATAAAAACTAACCTGTTATTTTTAAAAGTATAAGTTCTATTTAAAGATCAAAGAAGAACTACAAATTTTAATGACAGGGAAAAAAAAAACATGATAACAACGTACTGTTACAATACGATATATATTTACAATAGCCTTCTGGCTTAGAACTTTTAAGAATTTGTCAATCTAGTTTCGAAAGAAATCGAAATAGCTGTCACCAATTTATTTGAAATAAGAATTATATCAACATATATTGAAAGATCAAACGAACTGAGTCAATAAATTTAAAGATTATATTGTTGAACAAAGTTGAGATATTCATTCAACGGAAAAACTTTCTCGTGGGATAATTTTTTTCCTTTCGTAAATTATATGTTTTACATGTTTTGAATTTAATTATTCTTATTAGCTTATCTTAAATATATATATTGCATACATGTTATCAGTTAAAATTTATAAGTAATCTATAAATCTTATACAGCACTTTTTTTAAGTTAGTGTAATTAGAATTAGTGCTGTTTTTTAAATTAGTATATCCAGATAGGATTAAGCAGTTGGTGTAAATGAGCTTTAATTAGTACTATAATGCAACATTTTTTGTTTACTGATAGTTAAAGAATTTTCATTATTATATAAAATGTTCAATGTATTATTGTTATAAAATATAAGATTTATGATGTTATTAAGCATTATCTTATTAAATATTAGAAACATTATTTCAAAATATAGCAAAATAATTCATAAACATTTCACTTAAAAGCAGCAAAATAAAACATTCATTTAATACCTCTTTAAATACAATGATGTTTTTAGTTATAACTTATATTTGCATACTATGTGTTTTCCCTATAAAAATCGTCATATGTCATCATAGTTTTTAAATCAGCAAAAATAGCGATTAATTCTTCCTATTTTTAACAATATTTGCTAGCAATTAACAGAAAAACCAAACAAAATAAAATGGCCAGCCAGTCAGTATTCACATTAGAATTAGTAGATAATAATTACTTATTGAAACAAGGATAATTTGCACAATTCAGGGCCTTCATAGAAACTGTTTTGAAGAAAATTTTAATTTAAACTGTTCAGAAAATTAACAAATTTTTCCACAATTATAGAAACTAAAGAGAAGAATCAAAAGTTCGTTAAAATCTTCATTTAATTCTTATAATATAGCTTCTACTATAACTTAATATTTTTATGCATTTAGAAATAATCATCATTGTATTCTAAATCAGACTTTTTAAATGTTTATAATGTAACAAAAATAATTTTTTTTAAAATCCGATAACTAATTGATTTACTTTACTCAAATGTTTATTTTATTTAATACTGATTTAAAATAATATTTTATATAATGATTCATCCTACAATTAATGATAATGAAATAAACTGAAGCACAAAATTTCCTATTTTTGTGTTTCAGTTAATTTCATTAATAATATTTTAATTTTACTGAATCATTTTCATTGATTCTTTTATGATATGAATTACAAATATATTGTAGATACAAATATTATCAAGTTTCTAGTATATGAAGTTTTGTTTTTTAAAATACAATAAACTCTCAATTACTTGGAGTTGGATTATCCAGTTTACAGATTAACCAGAGATAATCTATAATCAAGAAGTAATAGTTAATTATCAATGCTTTATTTTAAAAGGTGCTATCTGAAAGATTTTTCAATGCCCAAATTAATTTCTTTATTATATCTTAAATAGTTGGCAATAAAAATTAGAATCAAATTAAAATTACAAATATTGCAATAATCCCTAGCGGCAAATAAAATTTCTTGTTTCTCTTTTCAATAAATTATAGAACATTTGGATATATATATGTACACAATTTATTTGTTTTTTTAATATTAAATCATATTGTCCATAATTCTGATTTATTTGAGTATTTTATGAATTATCCAGGAGTAATTCATTTTCTGACTACCCTGGGTTAATTGGGAGTATACTATATTGTATTTATGAATATTGTAAATAATCTTCCTTGAAATAAATTGATTTTCTATTTTCTGAATTCAAATACTCTCCATCATAAATAAAAAACAACCTAAACTAGGAAAACAAAACTTTCTATAGCTTTTCATTACTTATATATTCGATAAATACTCACTTCTGATTGGTTGAAAATAAATGGAAAATTCTAAGTAGCTAACAATTATAGTATGTATATTCTCATCTAATATCAGGGTTGTCTAAAGACCCATGGCCCAACATAAAATTGTGAACTTCCTTAAAAGATTGAGATTTTTATGTACAGTTGGATCCAAAAAGGTGTTCACTGTCGGCCGGATTGGCCGCATGGAAACGCTTCGGCTTTCCACTCTGGAGGACCCGGGTTCGAATCTTGGGTCCCACCCCTTGAAAATATTTATCATGGGGTCCGGGCCCGGCCCGTCGACCCCCGTCCTCCACAATCCAGCTGACCCCTCCGCAGGGGTGGGCAGCCTGTGGAAGGACTTGTTTCGCCCCGCCACTTAGTACTCTTACTGAGTGGAAAGTGGCGTCATCTGTTGACAAAAAAAAAAAAAAAGGTGTTCACCTAGATGGAAGATATTCAGTTTCCTTACAATATTTACAAACCAATGAGATTAATCAGTTCAGGCACAAATTTGAGTTTGCAGAGCTTTTGACAATTCCATTTGTTTTATCTAAGTAATAGGTTAGGAAGGCTTAATGAATGTTCAATAATTTAGTCTGAAAACTGGTTTTGAGCATTATATTACAAAAGTTAATTTATTATTTACAAATTAATCTATGTTATTATTAATTTAGATAAAATGCAGCATTATATAGTTATAACTACATGAGTAATCTATATATCTATATATATATATATAGAGACAATACATACTCAAACCGTAGGATGTCCTCATACTGACAACCAACAAACATCTTTACGACTTATCTGATAGAGTACTGTGTTGTGTAGAAGGTCAGAAAAAGTCGAATATTTCGTGACTTCCATTGAAACTTCTTCGGGGTGATTTCAAAGCACGATCGGTTGTAGGGTAGGCGAACTTTATCAAAATTCTTCTACTTGTTTTCTTTCTTGCTCGTAAATTGTTATTTTATCTCTTGGACATCACTAGAACTGATTTTAACGTCGCGAAGTACAGAAGTGGATGACACTTTGTTTCCATTATTACTGTAGAAAATCTGTTAAAGAATAAATTTCCTTTGAAATATTATATTCTTGAAACTGTCTTATTCAGAATTGTTTAGTTTAAAGTAAGAAAGATTGTAAAATATGGCAGTTTGTTTAAAGTTTCGTCATGCTATTTAGAACCAGCTTACATGATATTCGTGGTGGTCACTTATTATCAATTTTAATTATCAATAAATCTAATCTTATCAAAGATAATCTCAAAATTAATCTAGAAATTTATATAGCATGTTTATCTTATCGTTAAATTTCCACTTTAAAATAAAGAATTGTTTAAATTCTTTCATTTAATTTTAAATTATAATTATTTTTAACAAAATTTTTAATGCTAATTTATTAACCAATTTATCGTGTATATAAATATTTAATAACATATATCATTTTATTATAAACTATTTTCTAAAATATTTCTTAAATTAATTATAAAACTATGATCAATTTTTTTTATATTTGGATATATTAAACAACTAAGGAGGCATTAAACAATTTAAGCTTATATAATTACATAAACTTAAATTAATTTATAAAAAACTCGAATTAAAATATTTAATAAAATTATATTAAATATTAAAGAGATTAATCTGCATAAAATTCACCGCAAAATTCAGCAAATCAAGAACATTATCATCAATAAATTCTCTCTTGGAGATGGCTATCAGAAGATAATGTAAAATGAATATTCTTCTTGGATATTATCCCAAGAAATATTAGACAATCAAAATGTTTATAAAGAAAGAATAATTATCGGGAGAAGTGCTTGGAAAGGAATTAATGAATTAAACGAACTGGAAGGATTAACATCATGCAGAAATTGTGAACAGAATTTCAATAAAATAAGTCAGCAATGGCAATTTATCTTAAAAAAAAAAAAAATGTTTGATATACAGTGTAGTGTTTGTTGCTTAACAACTAATCGTAACTGAATTTTGAATCGGGATAGTTTGAGACAGACTATCGTAATCAAAAACGTGAATCTAAAATGATGTAGCAATGTTTTCATGAGATAATCGAAATTAATTTGAAAAGTTAATTCGTAATAGTAATTCGACTTATTCATGAAAAGAGAATAAAAAAGAGCTATTATTTTCTGCAATCATCATCATTAAAAATTTCATCATTTTTTGATAAGCGAAATTGTGGGAATGCGTTTTATTATTGATAGATCTACAGAATTGTATACGGTAAGTATTAAAATATGCAATATTATATAGTGTAGGGATTTCATTTATCGTAAGATTATATTGAGTAATAGAAAGGTGTTGCTAAAATTTTGATATACATGTATAAGTATAGTGATTTAACAAGTTTTTCTTTCCGTAGGGAAATACTTGTGAAATCATTATACATGTGTATCACTAATTACTGTTATTTTGTTACAATCCGATGTAATCCGATGTAATTTGCAGAAAATGATAGAAAATATAAAAAAATTCATATAAAAATAGTTTATAATTTAATTTGATTGCTGTCACATATTATTATAAATGATTCAAATTTTTTATTATATGTTTATAATCCTATGTAATCGTATTTATTGAATGCAGAAAGCAATCTAAGGAGGTCTATATAAAATAATTTTTATATTAATCCGGTGTTATTTGTTACAAAATAAATTTTGAAAAATAATTATTAACGATAACCTGAGCATATGTTTAAATATCTTATTTACTAATATTAAAATAGCTTATTTGAAAACTAAGAAAGTTTACAAATCATTATTTTATTCGATTTACGTATATCAAATAATCATTATGCCTACTAAATTTTATCTTATTTTATTATTATTATTTAACTAATATAAAAATCTTTTTTCATATTGTCTAGATAAACTTTATTAGATTCTTTCATAGATATAGTTTTCTGTCGATTGTTTCTTATATTATTTTTAAAAATTGATATAGAAGAATATTAATTGTTTAACTTTGTAAAATATAAAGATTATTCATTTTATGTGAAATTAATCTAAATAAATAATTTTTCATGTGGTAAATGAAAGTTCGTTATGAAATAAATGATATTCATAATTTAAATAAGACGTCCGAAATAAAAGATTAGAGTGTAATTTTTGAAATAGGAAGGACTTAAGAATATATAGAAAGAATCTTAGGTACCTTGATGGATTACTTATCATCATTGGAATCTTTTTTTTTTAATCTCGCAGAGATAATATACAATAATTTATTTCGAAGTGACTATTAACAAATAACATGAGCTGTAAAATTGAAGTGATTTGAGTGTACCATCTACTAAAGCAGTTTTTTTATCTCTATATCTACGATAAAAAATAAAATTTAGTTTATATATAACATTAAAAAAGAATTATTAATAGGATACATACAGGTTGAATATGAAAAACAAGCTACTTTTAGGATTAATTACTATAGATAAAATAGTCGTTAGAATTTTTTTGATCAGGGGCTTGGGTTTTCAGCAACACCGCCTTAAAGTTTTTTAATTCAATATTCAGTGGTAAAATTATACAAACATACGTGATTAATTAATGGAAGACGGCATAAAAAATTTAATGCTTTTTTTTTAATTTATTCAAGCAAATGGACAAAAACAGATTTATAGAGAAGTAATACATAAATCTGTATTACTTCTCTATAAATCGTTAAACTCAATTCTTCAGTATTGTAATTTCAATACTGAAGAATTGAGTTTAACGAACTTTTCTAAGATGTTTACATGCAGAAAAACAACAGCCTCAAATATTTGATAAACATATTTATACAGTTTTTTCGCTTAAACATATTACAACTATTTTATGCTCTCTTCTGATAACCAATCTGTCAAAGATACAATTTATTAAATTTATTTTAATCTGAAAGTAGTGTCCTATTTTTTTACCATTTCGAAAATTCATGAAGATTTAAAATTCAGTATTAAAATCAATTAAAACTTTAAATATAACATTATAAAATTATTAAAAGATGAAAATTGTATCTATTACATTAGGTTAATTTAGATGTAGTTTGATTAAGCAGCCATATCCAAAAGGGATATTTTTTATCTGATCATTTTTAGAGCCTACCACAGGCTGGTCAACATCCATGGTGGGATCAATCAGAAGGTTAAAGGATTCAAGGAGTGTATCGATTGGGATTACATGAAACTAGAATGCTTTAAATTCTGTTATGAAAACTAAATTTTATCACAAACTGCTTAAACTATACTATGAACAATAGAGTAGTTTTAATTTTTTTCTGTATGTTGACATCCATACAAAAATCACAATTTTGACAATTCCAATATTTTGGTATTCGGTTAGGTTAGATTAGTTTGGTTAAGCCGCCATATCCTCATAGAATATTCTGTATCTGGCGGCGGCTACTTATAGAGCCTATCACAGGCTGGCCAATACCCATGATGGGATCAACCGGATGGTTGAAGGATGGGGTTCAACAAGCTGGTCCCGGATCCCTCCTGAAAAACTGGAGGTGTGGGATCCAGATTCTCCAGGATGGTAAGCCACAGCTTCACCACGCGGCCATCCGGCTGACTTTGGTATTCGATATATTCAATAATCGCACAATTGTGATTTTTATATATAGAATATACAATTAAACTGAATAAATATTGTAAGTAAACTTAAATTTTTAACGAATATAAAATGATTATTAATCGTTTATTAATTGAAATAAAAGTTTAGGTCATAACAAGAGTCCATTATTAATATTCAGTATTGGAGAGAACGTCGAATAATTATTAAGAAATATATTTAAATTCAATTTTGAATTAGATTAAGTGCAGAACATAATATAAAAAACCCATTTAAAACATTGAAAGAGTATCAGTGAATTCTATTTAATATTATTGATTGGAACATGAAGATTTATTAGTACATATATGGATGAATATTCAGGCAATTCTCTTTTCCTGTGTGCCGAATATGCACTGAGAGACTTGGTGAATAATTTCTGTCGTTAAAAAAAGATAGATAGTACTTTTTCTAAGTATAATTAATCAAATAAGGAATAATTTTATTTCTCTTGACTGTTTTATCTAGCTCGGTTATCTTAAGAAACCGCACAACAAAACTATTGAGGAAATAATGATGTATTCAGAAGTTATTTCTGATTTCAGTTTCCTTATTTTTTAACATATTTTATTTTTTGATCCAGTTTGTTATGTAAAAACATTAAAAAAATTTATAGTAAAATATCGATAAGAATTAATTTATTTGCAGTAGTTTAATTACATATGTTATATAGAAATTAAGGAATGTAACGATTCTTTCAGTTGGAATGATTACAAAATATTGAAAATAAAACATATTAATATAGTTTAATATAAAAAATTAATGTTTAATTTCATTAAAATTATAAATTTAACTAAAAAATAAGGTCATTTTTAATAAGTATAAAAAATTATAAAATTTTGGATGATTAAACAAGAAATCTTTATTGACCATTACATACGCACAATCACGATATTTTTAGATATATAAAGTCCGATAGGTACGGACCTATAAGCATATCAAATGAACCACTAAAAAACTATTTTTATTAATTGTAACACTGAATATTTTTGATTCTAGTATGAATTTTGATTTTAAGTATGTAATATCTTTTACATCAGTGTTTTTCAACCTTTTTTTTTATCTCATGGCATACTTGAACTGCAGTTAAACTTCTGCGGCATACTTAAATTATGATGATCAAAAAAGTTTTTTTACTATATTATATATATGTTTATTATAACAATGATATATTCGTATAAGCAATTTAAAGAGATTTTAATTTTGATATGTACACTTATTGTTCTTTGGATTTCTTTCGAAAATATTTTTAATGATCTTTAAAAATTTTCGCGGCACACCTAAAATCCTTTCATGGCACACCGGTTGAAAATCACTGTTTTACATCATTATCAATTCTCATTTAATCGGATATTTATCAAAATCAATTTTTAATCAGCTGAGTTCGAATGTTATTCAGAGCCTCTCTCTGAAGTTTGATCGCTGTCTATTAATTAAATTTTTATGATTTTGAAGGAACCAAGAACAGTTGAATCTCCACTCAGCTTAAAAAGTTTTGATGCATGAGTTTAGAACATTAAGTGAAGATTTAAACTTAGAACTGCAAACTACTAATTCAACAATTCTTCGGCAACATTAAAAAACATTATCCTTGTTTATGGCTGTTAGGTTTCTGAAACGACTTTAAATTATTCTCCTTCAAAATCAAGGACGGTTGGCCGGGAAAGAAAAACCTCCGCCTTAAGAATTCAAGATGGAGTACCAAGGACTTTATTTTCAGAAGTTTTTTTCAGATGAGTCCGACATAACTATTCGGTCCTAATTTCTTTCTATTCTTGATTTTGCTGAGCATTATACTAACTTATAACTGCGAAACAATGTACTGAAAATTGAAATTGCGTAAAAATCAAAACAAAATCTTCAGAATGGATGGCATAATTATGTTGATAAATTTATTACAGTGCTCTAATCATGTAAACTACAATCCCCGAGGTTCAGTTGCCACGCTTCAGAGTGTTTGCAAAAAAAAAAAAATCGCACTTGTTGAAGCGCACTAATCATATTTGGCACTGCATATTTTAGGTCTTAAATTATTTTTGCGCACTAATCAAAATCGCATTATTCAAACCCACACTAATCAAGAGATTCCTGTAAAGACGCGAAAAAATCAAATAAAAAGTTTTGCAATAAATTATGAACAATAAGATGCTTTAATTTCATATTTTTGAAACCTTAAAAAAAAATAAGTTCTAATATATATTCATTCATTCTGTCAGTCTGTTCCGGATCCTCCAGGGTGGTAAGCCAAAGCTTTACCACGCGGCCATCCGGCCGACCATAATTATGTTGAAAAATTTTTATTAAAATTAATTTTTTCTCAATTTGGCAATAGGCCTATATTACAATAATTAAGTTTAATCGTTTCTTCGAATAAAATTTATAATTTTAAATATATTCATGAAAAAATTTTATTATTGGCCTTTATTTTAAATAATAAAATTTCACGCTTTCGATAATCTAATAGCCTATTTTAAAAACTTGAATAAATTTTCATCAGACTAGTTTTTATATAAAAAATTTATTTTGTATAAAAAAATTTTATGATAAGATAAATATTTATTATTTCACATATAATGAAGTTAAACTTTGTTACAATATTTTATTTGCTTGGGTTTTGCCTTTATAAAATAATTATTATTATATGACCGATGATTTTAATTCCGTATAAATTTGAATGGCGTGATTTTTTTTTAAATTATATTTTGCTTACAAGCCATTAATTACTGTTTATAAAATAATATTCTCGATAATAAGTTTTTCTTTTTTATCTTGAATGGCAATAAAAATATTCATTACTATTTTGCCTTTGTCCGAAGGCTAGTTTCTGATAATTTAATTAACTGGTGCACGATTTATATGTTATATGAAAAAGCAATTTTAATTTAATATCATCTGTTAATACTTCTTGTACTTGCATCAATTTAAAACAATGAATACATAACATTTAGAAATTCCTGATAATAATAATATATTTCAAGTTTGTTGATATAAATATTAACAAGTTTAATCTGTTAATTGCCAAAATTTATTTGAAATACTTACATAGATAAAGCATATACCTCATAATTTTCAATATATTAAGTTATAATGAGTATATTTTTTTTAATCAAGTATCAGATTTCACGATAAACTTCACAAATTTCATCTTTTTAAATCAAAATTTAGAAATATATTTATAGCCATGTATTAAAAATTATTTCAAATATTATAATATAATAGGCTAAATTTAAGACAAATAGATACAAATATATAAGGTTTTAAAATTTTGAAATGCTACCATCCTGTAAAGAGAACATGTGGAAAATTCATATTTATTTCTGTTACATCTTAGATATAAGAAATGATGATGTTTAAAATTTGATCAATATGCAATGTTTTGTTCTTGAATTATTTTGCAGATGGTCTTCAGACATACAGTAAAATTAATCATATAAGATCACTATTGTAAAATATATCTAAAAGTCTTCCAGTTCACTAAAATAACATTCTCGTTCAATATATATCGGAGTTTTAATAGTTCGAACAGCTACTATATTCTAAGATAATACAGTTTCCTTAAAATTAATAGACATATACCTTTGATAAAATTATACTCTAAAATTTGAGGATTCTGGCAGTGATATCTTGATGAAGGATGAACACACAGACTGACAGAATGAATGAATATATATTAGAACTTATTTTTTTAAGGAATATTTTTTAAGTGAGCTGAACATTTTAAAATTGTCTGCATATTTTTCCAGGAAAAATCCAAAATCTGTGAAGTTTTTTGAATGATTTACCTTAAAATGTTTTTAAGCTAATTATTATGATAGGCTATATCTTCATCAATTATCAATAATAACAGTAGTACCTTCGATAACATTCCTGATAAGAACAGAATTAATGATTTACTTGTTGAAAATCACATCATTTTAAAAACTACTCACTTGTTATTCTGCAAATTCCATTCATAGTATATAACTCATTTCCTGTGGCTAAGATCTTCCGTTCTTATATTTACGTTAGAAATGAGAGTTTCATCTACTTCATAACATTCCTGATAAGAACAGAATTAATGATTTACTTGTTGAAAATCACATCATTTTAAAAACTACTCACTTGTTATTCTGCAAATTCCATTCATAGTATATAACTCATTTCCTGTGGCTAAGATCTTCCGTTCTTATATTTACTTTAGAAATGAGAGTTTCATCTACTTCATTACTACTGTTCTAAGAGAGAAAATTATATATTATATATATATTTTAGTGACCATTATAAAGATTATTTTCTTATTATAATTTGGACATTGAAAAGGTGACATTTAAAATTATTACAATTATCTTTTTTTTCATTTTTTTGGAACAGTTTCAAAATGATACAGAGAAAACATTAAAAGGGGGAAATATACTTCCAACGTAATATAAAATTGCTGTAGTTAGCATTTCTTTTGACCTTACCATCATTGCCTAATAGTAACAATAAATTTAAATTTTTTTAACAAACGTAAATACTAATATTTGCATATGTTTTTATGAAAAATGATTACGTTATTTTACAAATAAGATAAAATTTTTGCTATTTTTTAATAGAATCACGTTGTACGGACAAATACTATACGTATACTTCAGAAACAAAAATGGTCAAAACAAATTAGTTCTTTTATGTAGCTTTTCTGAATTTTTATGTTTAGAAATTAATAACTGTATGTTGTAATCTATAATCTGAAGGTAATCTTGAGTGGAAAGAAGGCTAACATTAGCTTGAGGCGGTTGGAATAGCATAATGGCTGCCAGTCCTGACAAGGTCATTCTTGCATGCACTCATAAAATAACTCTTCTCAAATCATTAAGAAAAGGCATAAACACATTTTAGATTTTTTCTTTTTTATACATTATAATTTTAATAATTTCATATTTTATGAATATGCGTGTGATTTTCAATTTGAATTGCTTATCAAAACAATAAAAAAATCTGAATTGTTGGCTTAAAATTAAAACAATGTTTCGACAGATTTCTATAGAAAACTTATTATCAATTGAGAAATTCTATATAAGAAGGTTTTTATCATAATTTTAAAGATTTTCAAGAATTGTTGTCAAGATTGTAACAATAAAATTATTTTAAAAATATATATAATTATAAAATATTTTTAAAATAAATTCATCGATAATGATTGCAGTTGACTCATTTTATTATTATTTAGCTTATTGACAAAAATTTTAATTAATTTTTTTTATAAATTATAAACTATATGGCATTTATTGTGTTTAATACATTATAATTCATTTTATAAGTTAATGACAATAATTATTTTTAAATTAAAAAGATTAATTTTACTAAACATATATTTATATCCTGGCCAATTAAGTGATTACCAGAACTAATTAAGTAATAGTAATGTTATACGCTAACAAATACAATAGAAATCGTTTCCAACGACTGCAGCAATTGTTTTAATGGTGCTGATCTTATGATTATATCTTTGATTTTATTTATATTGTTTAATCACTTATTTATCAGTCAACTTTTACGCATTAAAATTACTATTTATTTCCTTAAAAATTCAAGAGAATTTAAATGTCCGTGAGTTAAACTCCGAAATGATTTAACTTCGGAACATTAAAACAGTTAACAGACAAATTAGTTTTAGTTGCTCTGTATATTATCATTTTTATTAATGTGGAACATGTTTAAACTTTCATATAAAATGCGATCAATAAATATTTCAATTTTCAAGGTTAAAACAATAATAAAACTGCTCTATCATATCGTAAGGACATGAAAAATAAATTAAATCACTAATTAAAGTTCTATATTCCTTTGAAAGTGAATGGTCATTAATTTTCAATTATTATGCAATAAAAAAATAGTTGCGTTATTCTTAGGAATAAGTTTAACGAATATAACAATCGGATAAATAATTTGATGACAAATTTTCAATGATTCTCTTGCAAGTCTCACTTATATTCAGGAATCAGAATACCTTTGTATAATATAACTTATGAGCTAAAATATTTTATATAAGTTTAATCATAATTCGTAATAGTTTTAAAGAACTCTAAAAAATTTTTTTAACTTATTAAAATTTTTTATCACGAATCGGAATGCCTGTGTAATTGCAATTCCCACTAAAACACAGGAAAAAATTTTATTGTAGTTTATAAAAACTTCTTATTTTTTTTAAACTGTTAAGAAATAAGCTTATAGATTTTTGTCTTATCACATGTAAAAATAAACTTTATATATATATATATAATTTTTTTAAACGTTAGTTGTGCATCACTGGATCCATTAGTCAAAAGGTTATTGTTCTAGCCTTTAAAAGTTTTATTTTATTCGATCCATTACAAATGGCTTTTTAATATTTATCATCAGTGATTTTACCGGCTCGGAACACCAGTATAATCAAGTTAGAGTGAGAGCAGATGTGAAATCTAATAAGCATCTAGAGTCACGTAAGTTTGAAGTGTGAAATGAAGATTGCGATTTTAAACACGCTAGGATTATAAAATATAGCATATGAATCTTATCTATACCTAAGGGTTTAAATATGTGTTACCTCCCACGTCGATGTCAATGGTTTATCAAGAATTGTTTATGATTATTAATTGTTTTACGAAAGTTTTTTCGTTTTTTGGATATGAAATTTGAATCTATTATAATTTTCTACTATATTTCACAAAAACGGCAATTAAATATTTTTATTTGTAAGCAAGAATTTTAACTATTTCGAATTAAGATTATTGCAAATCTAAATCGAATTTATTCTAATTGACAAATTTTAATTAAAATCAGAAATTTTTTTTTATTATATCTTCCAGTTATCATGAAAACAATAACGCAAAATATATAAGAATTTTTATGCATTAATTTTTATAGGTATATATAAATAAATTTCATAAATTTGATAAAAATATAACCCACAAATGGTTTTATAATTTACTTATATTTTTTATTGATTGAGATTTAAATCTAAATCGATTTGATTTTTCGTAATTACATAAGGAAAAGACCGACAAAAACTGCACTATTAAGTTGGCATTATTATTTGACAAGTAAACAAGATCATTACTTAACTTTTCTGGGAATACCTCATTCTGTTTATGTAGTAACGAAATTAAGGTTTGCCGATAATAAAGATTTCGATCAGAAAAAGTATTCAACGGTGATTAATCATTATTATGTATATTATTATAATGTTCTTTCAGGAATAAACTTGACTGAATTCTCGAAGCTATTGGTAAAAATTCACATCAAAAACTGGTTAACAAATTTAAAAACTTATTATATCAGTAAATTTAAGATTAAAGAAGTAAAAATTTATTTATATGGAATATCCAATAAATGAGTTTTCGTCATTTATTTTTATGAATAATTTCTTAGATATTTTCTAATTGATAAACTTTCATCAAGACGACGTTTTAAAATAATAACAATTTATATAATCGAAAAGAAAATTTGTAGTTCAAACAAACAATTTTATTAATATTCAATCCTTAAAACTTTTATTCTTGAAAACTATACATAAGTCAATGGACTAGACATAAGGAAGTAGGTTTATGAATAGTTATATAAGAGTGAAGGAGGATTAAATCTGGGACAAAGTCCTCGTTGCTATAAAATTGTAGCTTGATGATTTAACCTACTTAAAATTCGGCGAACATAAGATTTGTCGAAGAAAATTAAAAGCTAAATCTAATTCCTTAACCATTCGCTACCCAAATATTAATCAGCCATCAAAAATTTCAGGCAAACAATCTTTCGTTACGCCTTCAACATTTTCTCGAAGGTCATACATTCTGTGCCAATCTCTAGCGGGAGTGACTTCGTTAACCAATAGATGTTATCCATATCATAAAAGAGGCGGAATACCTGTACCATTTGTCCTTCTACTACACCTGCTGAGACCGTATAGTAGTCTATATACGCTTATTTAATTGCCTAAGTCATTCGGATTTATCAAATAACCTATCACTCCAGAAAAGAAAATTATAGGCTACTTCCAATAAAAAAAAAGTTAACCAACTTTAAAACCATTAATAAAAAACAAATTTGACTTATCTATTTTAACAAATAGTAAGCTTACAAGTTTATGGTTATATATATATATATATATATGAACTTTAAACTCTTTAGAATATCTAACGTTATCCATCCAAAATTATATATATATATATATGAACTTTATATTATTGTTATAATTTAATATTCACCTAAAAGAATATCATTCTTTCTGAAACTTAAAATCGCATTTTAAATTGAGTTATAGACATCTGTGATGTTAACGATAAATTTATTTAAATGTTTTAGATTAAAATTTATCTTATTTATATAGTAAATTATTTTTTATAGTAGTTTATAGTATTGTTTCCATTTCATTTTATGCATATTAAAGTTACTAACATGCAGTCGAATAATGATTGCCACTTTGCTATAAGTTTATATTTTTGTTAAATATGTTCGATTAAATCTAGTAAATGGTATTGTATGTAATAAAGCATGTTTAATAAAGAGAGCTAATTTCTTTTGTAATATTGATATTTGTTTACCAGATATATAAATATAAGATGAAGAGTTTTACCGATGATAAATAACATCACATAGCCAATTTTATAAAAACTTTTCAAATGAGATATGACATATTTCTTGTGGTTAAAATTGCATATAAAATTTTTTAAATTTCGAATGTTACCTTCTTATAACTAGACTTGTTGGAGACTTTAAAACCAGTCAGCGTGTAGCTAGAACGAAAAAGAAAGATCTTAAATTTGAATGCTCTGTGATGTTTTTGTGATTGAGATATTTTGCTAACGACCTGACAAAAAAGTAATTACATAGGACCATTGTGAAATATGTCTAATTTAGTTTCAAATGACTATAATGCTGTACGCGTGTGGCAAGCTATTTCAAAGATATCGGTACTTTATTATTTCAAGTAGTAATTATCTATAGAGAATCTAGCAGTCTCACCACAAAACACAAACGAGACCATCTAGTAATCCCAAACCTAATATTCAATGTAATAATAAAGAGAAATCACTTAATATTAAATTTCTGTGCTATATTTAATACTCGAGATATCTTGATGACGAACACGCAAAAGAACAAACAAAATGAATAAATGTAACCTTTGTTTTTGTTAAAACTGCCTAAAGTAAATAGTAGTGAGTACCTGTATATTGAGATTTTTAAGTGTCTCGCCTTATCATAAAATAATTCCACGTAATTTAGAAAAACAATGTTATGAATGTAATAACATTATATACAGTTATTATATTTATAACATTATACGGTTATATATAATTAAATAGGGTTATATATAATTATTGATAATGATTACATTCTGTTTGATTATCATTAAATTCAATTAAGTATACAATTTTTGATGTCAACAAACATTAAAAATTGTTATGAAAAATCAACAAACATCTCGTTAAAGATTTCATTATTAAAGCCTTTATTCTACAACTATATATTCCTATTTGATAAATTTTACGTGATACTTAATACCTCAATTATCTCTTATAGATAATATTCCACAATTCACTGGAATGAATTTGAAAATCTATAGATTGCTTTGGTATCAAATTTATTCGATCGAGTAATACGGAAGTTTAAAGTATATAAAGCTTGTAGAATTTCTCTAATAATTTTCTATATTAAACATTTTAAAGTAATTTTATAAAATGCAAAATAGACTCAACATGTATTTAATAATCTACTTACTCTAATTAAATATTTAAAACATTTAAATGAAAAGTCGATCGAGTATTTTTATTTTATATGTAAAATATTATTTTATAGTAACCAATATTCTTAGAAAACTGTAGGTTTATTTTAATTAAGGAATGACATCGTAATTATAATATACTAAAAATAAACTGAGTTGGTGATTGGTAATTTAATACACCATAAATAACTATTACTATGTTATTATCACTTCAAAATTTTTTAAAGATTACTATCAGTATAACAATACTCACTTATAATTTAACTTTTTTATGTAATTATATTTACTTATTCTAGTATCGTATTGTTTACAAATAGTTTTTCATTTTAGGTTGCTGGAAAATTATCTATTTAATATTCGTATCACTTTTCCACTTTAATTGATCTTTTGTTCTAGAATACATAAGCTTATAAATAGTCTTTTGATAATTTAGTAGAGCAAAAAAATGTTTTCTATATATTTGACATACTAAAATATATTGCTTTATTTATTGTAAAAAATGATGAGTTTACAAAACCTCGCCATTTTATAAAAAATGGCGAGATTTTACGAGTATCTTCATAAGTCCAAGTATTTTTTATTGTATAAGTTAGTATAGTATAAGATTTTATAATGAATAAATCGCTATATCTTTATTAAATGGTTAAATAAACTGCAGAAAGTTAAGCATTCTTCATTTTATCAAAATTAAGTAATTATGTTCTTCTATCACTTAATATTTGAGTTGAAACTTTATTAACCAATTATTATTAATACGTTAAATAATATTCTAATAACAAGCTATTATTAGCAATATTAAAGCTAAACGTATCGAAATTGTGGCTTTAAATATAATTTATGGAATATCAAAATATATTAAATTAGAAAGTTATGTATTAATGTGTTAAACATCTATTTAAATCTAGAACAATTATGAATAGATTTATTACAGAGAATTATCGAAGCGCTTGATAACAGGTAACACATCTTTTCATAAAACAGTATTCTAAAACCATGTCATGTGGGACTACGTAACGTGATAGGAAAACTAAATGTAGGAATATAATTCAACATATTCCTGTCAATGTAAAAAAAAATCAAATTACTCTTGATTAGTGTGGGTTTGAATAATGCGATTTTGATTAGTGCGCAAAAATAATTTAAGATCTAAAATATGCCAAACCCTCTGAAGCGTGGCAACTGAACCTCGGGGATTGTAGTTTACATGATTAGAGCACTATAATAAATTTATTTATTTATTTCTAAGGAGATTATATGTATATTACGAAATGTGTGTAAAAAAGGATATGCAACGAGATAACAACTGTTATTTATTTCTGTTAATAATACGACTTTCATCATGTAATCAAACACTCTGAAGCGTGGCAACTGAACCTCGGGGATTGTAGTTTACATGATTAGAGCACTGTAATAAATTTATTTATTTATTTATTTATTTATTTCTGTTAATATTACGACTTTCATCATGTAATTGTTATATTTTAAATTCGTTTGTAATTTCATTTATTAATAAATTTAGCGTGAATGGTTCCTAATAATAGCCATTACAATATTATATAGCCAGCCTTGCCTTCAGTTTCTCTTCAATACTCGACATCTACGAACGTGCAATTACTTTTTATAAAATTTATGCAATTTTGTAGAAAATAATTTTTTTTAAATAAATTATTTTAATTCTTACTATAAATTTTTAAACACCTATACACATTCCTCGATGATTTAAAGTACATGTAATGCAATACAGATATGTTTTGAGAGAGAAAAAAAATACATGTTTATAATTTTGATATTTTCTAGGATTCATTATAATTATTCCCATTAGTTTTTTAGTTTGATTAGTGCGGTTTTGATATATGCGGAGTATTGCGAGGATTTATTAACCACACTAATCAAGGGATTCCTGTACTTGATTAATAAAGCAAATAAAAATAAAATGAAATTATTTTTTTTTCTTTCATATATTTTATTTTGTATATTTAATAAACAGACTGTTGTATTGTATGATATTTTACAAATATTTGTTTTTATCTTTAATCAAAATACGATAATATAATGATACTGGTTCAGGTTAAGGAAATGATAGATGGTTTTCCATTGTTACAATGAGGCACTATCTTAGTCCATTGTCTGTTTGGTATTTGTTAGTTAGCTATGGATAGAAGAATGACCATCATTCTTATAAATCCGAGATCTGAAGACAAGAAATCACGTTCCCTTAACTTCAGATTCCTAATAAGTATGTTACTACTGTACTTCTAATTTTTTAAAGAGATTTATTTTGATATTGTAAGTTATCTTTAAGTATTAATATATTTAGGATTATTCAAATATTTTTAAGTCATATCGCTATTAAATATTATTACAAAATATTTAAAAATTCTTATGTCCGATTTAATTTTATTGAGCAGATAAGTTAGAATTTACATGTTTTATAGAATTACATCTCATGAAATGTTATCTAACTGATTAAGAATATTTTGATAATTTAATTAGATTAATAAAATGAAAGCATTACTGTGACACGTTCTAATACTTTATTAAACGACTTTTGCACATGGTCTTTGAGATTGAGTTAAACCATGTTGTTCGGTTCTTATGTATCAACCGTCAACCGTAACTCTGGCCGCCGTTGACCTCTGACACTACCTCCTGAGGTTTCTTTTTGATATAGACAACCTCCTGGAGACAGCGGCTGATTCAAAGTCATCACGAATACCCTCAGAAGACAAAAGTTTTATTCGTTGGCTTAGAATATCTCTTCGAAACGGTCGAAAATTGGCTCTTGGTCTGAGTTATTTATATGAGATCAGTGCAGGGGTCGTGTAAGGTGACGGAGACCCGTGCGACCACCCTCAATCACTTCTATTTAACCTGTTCCTTCATCTTGATCTTAACAATGTCATCATAGGTCACGTGAATCGCTAAACATGAAAGTTTTCAGTTCGTAAACTAAATGCTTCGGATTCATAAAGTTTTTTACAATTCTCTAAATTTAATTAAGTTTAAAAGAAATCCTCATCATAGGTCACGTGAATCGCTAAACATGAAAGTTTTCAGTTCGTAAACTAAATGCTTCAGATTCATAAAGTTTTTTACAATTCTCTAAATTTAATTAAGTTTGAAAGAAATCTGTAGAATCTAGGATAGTTTTATAAGACAAAACTGACTTTACGAAATGGACTTCATAAAATATATGTCAGATATCTGCAGCTAATAAGCCTTCTTGAAATTCATAGCAATATAAAGTAAATTATTTCATAAACATTTTTCAAATTCGCATTTTAAAATATAAATTTATTTTCTCTTATTCTGAATTTAATTTCGAGAAATTTAGAAGATATGTTTTTTCTTCCTTTTTTTAATTTCGTAATATTATTAGAATCTTGTTTGTAACCATGTCCTATATTCTTTTTAACAAATTCATAAACATTTTTCAAATTCGCATTTTAAAATATAAATTTATTTTCTCTTATTCTGAATGTAATTTCGAGAAATTTAGAAGATATGTTTTTTTCTTCTTTTTTTTAATTTTGTAATGTTATTAGAATCTTGTTTGTAACCATGTCCTATATTCTTTTTAACAACTGCTCTATTCTGTAGAAGAATAATGGTATATTAAAGAAAATTCGATTAATTAGAATCAAAAACGTTATAGAGTAAAATAAAATTTGCATCTATCTAATTTTATGCTAAATTATTTATAAATCACATATAAGGCGATGGATTTTTTTTATGATTTGATTTTGTAACAAAATTATTAATTTTTGTATAAAAAATATTAGGTATTATTTTAAAAAATTTAAAAAGACAAATTAATTAATTTATTTTTAAGCAATATCTCAATACATTTCACTAGAACTTACATTTAAATGCAATCTAATTTAAACCTTTATAAATATTAATGATGAAAATTTAAATAGAAGTTTTACAGTTTACTGTATTAATTTAAAAATCAGTTGTTGAAATTTTAAAATTCCTTGTAAAATTTTTAAATAATCATTTATTTTATTTATTAATTCTTCTAAAAACAAAATTATATAAATGGGAAACAAAATCAAAACAGATGCTTTAAACACTGAATAGACAATAAACTTGGTTTAAACGCTTTATAATTTTAATTAGATTACTTTACATTAAAAGACTGTTGAAAATTCTGATTATAAAGCGTTTAAAGTTTAAACGCTTTATAATCAGAATTTTCAACAGTCTTTTAATGTAAAGTAAGTTTAAACTTGGTTTAAACTTTAAACCAAGGATATACATTGGCTACTGATTACTTCTCAAAAAGACAGGTTACATTATTATACAATAACATTTCACACACACGCAACATCTCTATGGGTTGCCCACAGGGATCAGCCTGTGGACCAGGCTTCTGGAACATACTCATGAATACTATTTTTGACATTAAATTGCCGCAGGGATGTAATATTGTCTGTTTTGCCGACGACTGCATAGTGACCATTGAGGATAATGACTTTGGATCTCTCGAAAGAAAGGGGAATTTGGTTCTTTCATTAATTACAAATTGGGGAGAGGAGAATAAGTTGAAGTTTAATCCAGATAAGACTAATCTGATGTTAATTTCACGAAAACACAAAATAACTTACCCTGTTATCAAACTTAATGGAACTGTTTTAAATTATGTTAAAGAATTTAAGTATTTAGGGTGTATTATCAACAAAAATCTATCTTGGGAACCACATGTTCGGTACGTCCTCGGCAAAACAGAGGCTTTACTAAACAAACTCACAATGGTTGCGACACTACATTGGGGCCTAAACTCAAACATAATTGAATCTATTTATGAGGGAGTGGTTGTACCTCAGCTGGCTTATGCTTGCCCAATTTGGGGAGACTCTCTGGATAAAGTTAAAATTAGGGAACTTCTTTTGAAATTTCAGCGTCGTATTTGTATTAAGATTATTAAGGGCTATCGGACTATATCTAGGAACTCAGCCATTCTGTTGTCGGGTAAGATGCCACTAGATCTTCTCTTAAGGGAAAAATGTCAGTTGTACTTTACACTTACTTCTGGTAAGTTAGAAATTGATGGGAAAGACTTTCAGGTGGAGGTTCCGGCTGACTTCCGATCACGCCCTCATCCATCTTATCATAATGTCGATTACATAATATCTTACATGGAAAGCAACAAGTGTTACATTTATACAGACGGTTCCAAATCAAATGACGGGGTGGGGTCGGCCTTTTGTGTTATCCAAGGTAGGGAGGTTTTACAGTGTTCGGATTTTAAAGTTAATCCTAACTGTACTATAGTCCAGGCAGAATTACTTGCAGTCTTAGAGGCTTTGAAATTTATTGAGGCAGAAAACTTGCATGATGTGATTATATGTACGGATTCAACTGTTGTTTTGAACTATATTCGACATCCAAAAGTTAAAACGAAACTAGCTTTTAGCGTATTCAAACAATTTCAAAATTGCGTCACCCTTTACGCGACACGTGTTTGTTGGGTAAAGGGGCACTCTGCCTGCCTCGGGAACGAGCTGGCTGACACATTGGCACGTGCGGCACATTTAAACAAAGACACCTCTTACAATACCCTTCCTGTTACATATGTTAAAGGCTTTCTCCGCGAGCAGTCAAGAGCCAGCTGGTCAAGTAGATGGGAAACAGATAATAAAGGCGAAATTACTCATAAGTTTTTCCAAATCTTAATTGCCGGTTAAATATACACCTTGGGATTTTTCATCGTGGGTTAACAGCGTTTTTAACTCATCCTGCGGTCCTTGCTGCCCTAAATGACATTAACTGCCCACCAAATATTTATCTTCTATTTAAAAGTTACTTAACTGATAGAAAAATAAAATTTTTCACCAATAATATAAAATATGAAACGGCTAATGATCAAGGCTGTCCACAAGGTTCCTGTTCTGGACCAATAATATGGAATATATTTTTCAACAGTCTACTTTCAAATTCACATCTTTTTCCTGAAAACTCTTTATTACAAGCATATGCTGACGATACTATACTTCTCCTTAGCCATCAAAATAGAGATATACTTCAAGAAATGACCAATCATTCTCTAAAAATAATTGAAACTTGGTGTAAAAATAATAAAATATCTATTAATTTTGAAAGATCACACTTTTTGGTTGTTGGAAAACATTTACCTCTTAAAAAGAATCTTTCTATTTATATTGGAGCTAACAAAATTAAACAAAAAACTGCAATTAAATACCTAGGGATAATTTTAGATCAGAAAATAAATTGGGTCGAACATATTAACTATATATATGAGAAAACTATTAAAATAATTAATTCCCTAAATTCTGTTATGGGAAAATATTGGGGTTTTAAATATACTTCCACACGAATTTATGCTAATGTAATTGAGCCGATGATAACTTATGCAGCTGAATGCTGGGGATATGCTGTTAACAAATCTTATATCAGCAATAAACTTAATTCTCTTCAAAGGTTGGCTTTAATTAATATTTGCAGGGCCTAGAGGACTTCTGCCACCAATTCTTTACAAGTTCTTGCAAGACTTATTCCCATAACCCTATGCATAAAAGAAATCTTTTGGACTTATATATACACAGAAAATTCTAAATATAATACTGATGAATTTATTCACTATCAAAAACTCTTTGAAATACTTGAGGATTATGGCCTCTTTCAACTTATTAAAAACTGTGATTTGGAAAAATTCAACAGCAATTCTGAATTACACCCAACAAAGTATATTGATATATATATTGAATATAGTATTCTGAAAATTATAAATGGTATATACATTTATACTGATAGATCTAAAAATAATGCTGGAATTGGTGCTGCTATCTATGTTATTAATAATGAAAATAAAAATATATATCAAACTTATTTTAAATGAAACAATTACTGTACTATTGTACAAGCAGAATTATTAGTCATATTCAAAAGTCTAAAATTTATACAAAACTATCAATTAAATCGGACATATGTTAATCATGATACTTATTTCATAATATCAGATAGTAAAATGGCACTTCAATCCATTAATAAGATTCTTAATAAATTTAAGATTAGTAATGAAATACAAAATTTGTTAAATCAACTTAATAACTACATAATCAAATTCCATTGGGTCCGAAGTCATTCAGGTATAAGGGGAAATGATATGGCAGATTTTCTTGCTAAAAAAATTAATCAAAATATTTCTTTAACATCCTATAAGAGAATACCTCAATCTTTCATTAAAACTATTTTCATAACATGATTTTTAAAATTTGGCAAAAAGAATGGGATGATGGAAATACAGGTAGACTTACACATAACTTTATTCCTTCAATAAAAAAATTTCTTAATTTAAATTATTTTCAGTCAAATTATTATTTAACCCAAATAATCCTAATCTAGCCAAACTTCTCCTAGCGGTTTATGCTTGGCTAGATTAGGAATTTTTGGATTGCATAAATCCCTTAGTAAAATGTGAATTATGATTAATTATTTAACCCAAACTTTAACTGGGCATGGTAACTTTTTAACTTATCTTAAAAGATTTAAAATAAAACGATATTTGCAACTGTAATAATGTGAGCATTAAAAATGTTACTCATTTCATATTTGACTGCAGCTTCTTTAATACACAGCAGATTAACTTCGAAAGAAAAGTAATCACTTTGGGTTATAATTGGCCATGTGATCTTGAAAATTTTATATACAATGAAGAATTATTTTTGATTTTTAAGAAATATATCAGAGAGACCAGGGCCCTAAATAATTTTTTTTTGATTAAATAATTTGTTTTTTTTTTTTTTTTTTTTTTTTTTTTTTTTTTTTTTTTTTTTTTTTTTTTTTTTTTTTTTTAATTCCATCTTATTATTTATGTTTTTCTCATTTGACTATGTGACTATACTGACTCTTATGTATTTAATATCTGTTGTCAATACTCCTATAATAGTGTAATTTTTAATGAACAAGAATTATATTGAATTAAGATAGACAAAAATGCTCAATTTACATGAAACTTGCCAGCTACAAACTGAAACTTGAACTTGACTTAATATGAATACAGCATCATCAAGTATTCTCCAATTATATAAAAGAACTGTATGAGATTTCCCGTTCTCGATTCCCGAAGGTTCCAAAATGTCGGGAATTTGGAAACACTACATATATATAATAGTTCTTCTGTCAATGAAATAGAAGTAATTTAAGTACATAAATATTTCAGAATACATCAAAACCTAATAATTCTCATTTTAATTGATTTAGAATAGATTTACAACTACATTTTAAATAAGTATAAAAATTAAAAATTGGAATTAAACTCTAAATCTAGATTCTTTTATGCTGTTTCTTGAACAGATTAAGTATCAGTAGGACTTACAATTAGAATAAAACTGTTTTCAGAATATAAGTAGTTCTCAGCTTTGAGTTAATATGTTCCTGGAATGATCTCAAAGTAAGAATTCATAAATTAAGAATCAATTTCTTGGTCATAACATTAAAATTAGAGGTTCCATTCTATTAGTTTGAGTTTTAATGGGGTCAAATTGTAATGCAATTTAATCTCAATAAAATTAAGTAAATCTAACAAAGTCAGTGGGTTATGATTAAACAATGATTTATTTATCTAAATAAAGTTATAACAGCACTCTAAGCAAGGTTTCTTAATTTTATTAATCAAGAAGAACGTTTTTCAGACCTGATTATGGTCCATCTTCAGTTCTACAGTACATAATAAGGCATTCTATAATTCTTCTAGTTCTATAATTTTAGATATGATTTATTTATCTAAGAAATGAAAACATAGCTTTTAAAATCAAACAAATTATGATGATAAATTATTTATAACAGTGGTTTCCAAACTTTCTGTGTCTGTGCTCTTTTTTTTCATAAAAAATTAGCATGCCCCTTCATTTTCATAATAGTCTAATTTTATAAATACTTTCTACTTACAATTTAATACTGCAAAGCAATATACCATATTTTGTATAAATAAAGTTCTTAACATCGTTGATTAAATTTTAAAAAAAGAATGATTCCCTATTTGGCAAGCTTAAATAAAACTGCTATAATTTAATAATTACAGTAGTACATTGGTTTACCACAATCTAAATAAAATATATACAGTGGTACCTCGGTTCACGAACACAATCCGTTCCTCTCCGATCTATACAGTGATACCTCGGTTCACGATACACAATCCGTTCCTTGATAACTATTTTACTAATCTCAAAAACTGCTTAAACTCTAATATAAATACGGTGATACCTCGGTTCACGAACACAATCCGTTCCTTGACTTATACAGTGATACCTTGGTTCACGAACACAATCTGTTCCTTGACCCTGCCGTCATCCGAAAGTTCAATCCGAATCAATTTTTCCTATTGCAATTAATGTAAATCTAAATAATACGTTTTGAATAATTTTTCCCAATTGCAATTAATGTAAATCCCCTAATACGTTTTTGTCCTAGAAAAAATTTTTAACATGTTATGGCTTTATGTGTGGTAAAAAATTTCAACATGTTATGGCTTTATGTGTGGAAATAATACAGAAATTTTTTAACATGTTATGGCTTTATGTGTGGAAATAATACAGAAAGAATTAATGTAAATCCAAATAATACGTTTTTTGTCCTAGAAAAATTTTTAAACTTGTTATGGCTTTATGTGTGGAAATAATACAGAAAGGAAATAAATATATCAGTAATATTAGAAAAAAGCATGTTTAACACCACCTTCACTAACACTTAATATTAAGAAGAAAGCATGTTTAACACCACCTTCACTAATACTTTTAACATTTGGGAGCCTAATAAGGGATAAATTTAATTAAATAAAGAAAAAAAACTAAAATATCAACACTTATTGAAACTTTACTGTACCCATATGAGCTGGGCGAACTGTTGAATTTGGTGAATTTGTTAATCCTTATTAATGTCACATACAACTTTAGACAGTAATAGCTTGAAGACTATACAATGAAATTTTATAAAATCCTTTTGATTTGAGTTTCTATGAGGTGAAATTAGAGTTTTTGATTATTAAATATATTTTAAATAACCGTATTTAACCCACTAAAAATCAATTGTTCCTTAACATATATCTAAAAAAATTTATGAATAAAAAAATTTTTCTTTTCTTTCACATTCCTCTTTTGAAGAATATAAACTTATTTTTTTATCCAAGGACTGAACATTCAAAACACAAAATACTCAATTGTCACCAATTAATTCAATTTCAAATCGAAATCAAAAATAGACTGCATATCATTCCTCTCATGGCAATCTAGCAATATTGCATTTATGAGTTGTGTTCGTGAACCAAGGTATCACTGTATATCTTTTTTTAAAATTTAATCAACGATGTTAGTGACGTTACGATGTTTCTCGTGCGAGAAAATAAAACTGAATAATCCTTTTATAACCTATACTGTACAGCCAGTGGATATTTTCAAATAACTTTAGGGAAATTAAACGGCGGTGAGTGAAGTAGTTGACAGTCAATCAGTCGTATTGATACATCATCTCTCTCATCCATTAGCCATTGCATTCGATTTAGTTGACAGCCCATTTCTGTATACGAAATATCAAAAACTGCCATCCTTAAATTTTTCTAAGAGATGTCTCAGTTGATCAAGGTAACAATCTATAGTCACATTTCATAATTAGGCAATTCTACTGGTGAAAACATTCATGATGGACACCATCTGCCAACGGTCATTTATCCGAATAACAAAAAGCACGTGTAGATTGATCATCAGTTAGACCAGCGCTTCTCAAACTTTTCCACTTGGCGACCTCTTTTACCCAAGAAAATTTTTTTGCGATCCTGGTTATAGATGTATATAAATTATTTCTGCGACCCTCAAATTTTGTTACACGACCCCAGATGGGGTTGCAACCCAAACTTTGAGAAGCACTAGGTTTGACTAAAGAATAATAATAAAACAACAAAAGAAGAGTAATAGACATGAAAAATACACAAAATAACTTACAAGATGAATTTTAGCAGCGAGATGGTACAATTTTAACTTTGTAAAGTCCAGTAAAAATAGTACCAAGCGAAAGAAGTCAATCTAAGTCAACAATCACAAAAAGAAACAGGAGTCAAACCAATGATATATTCGAGATAGATTGCTATAATAATTATTTACTAGAGTTAACAATTCACCATACCAACACGTAATTAAATACGCAATTATCGGTTCCATTGTGTTAAATATTCGTATAAAAAGGTATTTATATTTCGAAAAAGTTACAGATTTCACTTCTGATTCTTTTATGAACATTGACCTAAAGATTGTCTCTTTCGTTTGGTACTACATTTGCAGGCATTGCACAGTAACATATCTCTGAATGGCTTTAGATCTCCACACTGTCACATCATACTTTTACAAGAGAAAACAACTGAATTTTCTGTTTCTAAACTGTATTTTGCCAATGGATAGAATGTCTAATGACCTCAAGAAAGATTTAGCGTTCTTCAAAGTAGATACACTTTAAATAAGCAGTGAAAAGCAGGGCTGAACAAAGGAGGGGGATAATAGGGTAAAATTCACTGGACCTAGAATTCACAGAGGCCTGGACATCACCCACAATTTATTTTTTTGGATGCTAATTAACCGTAGAAGGACTGAAAATTCTGATACGGGGCAATAAATTGCCCAACCTTATAACTTGAAAATTACTTGGAGCCCATGTAAATTTTCTCTTGGGCCTGGCGACATCTCTCAACACCCCTAGCAAAAAGCTTTTTTCCCAGTGGAGTATTTAATTAAATTCAATAGAAACTTCTGGAATTGCTCCTAATTAATTGGATACAAAATGCAGAAAAATTGTAATGTTGCTAAGAAATAAGGCAACAATAGACTGATTAGCCAACAGCTCTAAATTAATCATTTGAGAAAATGATTGGGAGGAGACCAATCAATGTATCAAGTTGGTGAACATGCTTTACTTCCCAGAACGACTCTTAAATTAAGTCATGATGATTTTCTATTTGAATGGTGAAGATGTTCCCAATGAAATCAGCATATGGAATCACAATAATTATGATTCAAGACGAATCTCTGAATTCAATTAGTTTATTTAGAAAAATGTATTTTCATGATCATTCATATTTTGTTTCAGATAATTTGTAATTTCTTCTTTCCAGTTATCCCGAAAATTCCATAACTAATTTTTATAAAGAAATATCTTTTTAATTAATAAGATAAACTTCGTTAGTAATAAAGAAATTTTGCCTAATAATTAGATAAAATTTTTAAATAATTAAATTATAAAATCATTCATCGATCACCGACATTCTTTTATTGCTGGCATAGCTGCAAAGGGTCTACTAGTTTTCAATAAATTTTAGAACATTTGGATGTATGTAGGTATGCAATTTATTTATTTTTTAATACTAATAGCATATTGTTCATAATTCCAATTTTTGTGAGTATTTTGCAGATTATCTGAAGAACTGATTATTTAAGATAATTCATTTCCCAACTACCCTGAATAATCAGGATTTTACTGTATCTAATAATTTCTTTTGTTTATTTAATTTTAAAACTAAATAGATTAATGTTATATAAATGTGCTTAACTTTAAGGATAAAATAATATTTTTTGAAAATGTTTAGATAAAAGAATTTAGTCTAAAAGAACATTGTGTGTTTGTTTGTTTTAAAACTGATGACAAAACAATTTGCAGATAAGCCTACTAACACACATTAAAATCACTAAAGTTTTCAAATTAAAATACTTAACAAAGATTTTAAAACCAAGACAATGTAAAGGGCATTAGTTCAACATATAATAATGATAATCAAAATAATACAATCTTTATTATTCTGTATTTGTATAATAAATCATAAAAATATGTTTTTAATGAAATAAATACTTTAAATTCTGTTAATTAAGTAAGAGGAGCATTCATGAGTACAAGAGAAGAAAAAAGAACAAAAACAGACTGATTTCTCTAAGCAACTGTTTCAAGAATTCTTTCTTCCTATTTTCTTCTTCTCTTTAGTCTGATTTTACCATTTTTATATTCTAAATTATGTTTCCAATATATATAATAGAATTTTCCAATTTTCTGTGATTGGATTTATCTGGGTTAATCCACATTCTAGAAGTGGTATTTAATTATCAATGTTTTATCTTACATGATATTTGAAAATTTTTAAATATCTCAAATTCATTTTTTTTATTTCAATTTGCTGTCAATAAAAAAAATTTGAGTGTGCATGCGTGTGCGTGTGTGCGTGTAATGGGTATCAAAGAGGGTGCAAGAAAGTTGGCTGCTCCAGGCCTCACAATTTTAGGGCCTTAATTTATAACTCATTATGTTATAAAAAATATATTTGTATATTTTTATACTATTCGAACTTCAGTGTTTGTTAAAATTCCATATAAATGTTTTTGCTTTTCTTGAACACTTACCATTGTATATTTGTCAATTTTTTTTTTATTTTATTTTATTTGAAGGGCCTCAAAAATATTGCTCCAGGCCTCACATTTTCTCTGAAAGTACCTATATATATGTGTGTCTGTGTGTGTAAATTGTATATTGCAGGACAACTCATCTCCAGTTTTCTTCTAAAGCTAATCACGTCTTTACTATATACAGTACTGTACAATATTTTTACAGTTACATTTACTTATTTTAAAAATAAAATTTTTATTTATATTAAGAAAAATATATGGATCATCAACAACAAATAAAAATTAAAAAAATTTAATATATATAAGTTTGAAATATTCAATTTTCTACGTTAAAAGATTTTTCATTATTTAGAAAAAAACTTAAACTTTAGTATAATTAAGTCAAAACTTTTCATTTCTAAAGAATGCATGTAAAGTCAATACCATTAAATCACAATAAATAACTTTTTATTCAAATTTTTGTCAAATGCTATTAAATCTAATTTGATTAATAGTATACCGCTATTTATAATATTCTATAGCATCATTCTCAATTTTATGAATTTACTAACAAAATCATCTTTTCTAAATATAGAATGTACTTCAGTAAAGAAACGAAAAATGTACCGGATAAGCATGAGAATTTACTCACCTCTTGTCCAGTATCTTTATTCACCGCTAATTGAACTTTACCGTAAGTTCCATGTCCAAGTTTTCTTAAAACTTCGAATCTCTGCCTTAAACGATGTTTCGATTCTTTTATCGGATTATCATCCACACCCATTTCGATTATATATATATAAAGTTTAATTCATTATTAACAAGAAATCAATTAGAGGAAATAATTTAACTTGACTGAAAGTTCACGTAGATTTTGTTTCGAATTATATCGTTATCATGTCTACTAAAAGAGAAACCGATGACCGGAACGAAAGAAACGTCTGTACAGCGAGAAGAGAGCGTTATCCGATCGTCCTCCTGCGATATTTTCGTCCTTTAACAAGACCTCTCTTCTGCTGATACAGCCATTTCCATTTCGGACCGTAACAGTTAGCGCCCTCTTCTGTCAAAATTTGAAATTATAATCTAAACATTTTACCAAAATGAATGCAGAGAGATCATATACAGTACTATATAAATAAGATGTTGACATCCGGGCATCTCTTCAGCCAGATGTGGACAAATTAATTTTTATCTGAATTCAATGTAATTACAAATATCTTTCAAATAAACAATTTTTATAATTTTACATCATGATTAACGCATATTTCAAAAACTTGAAAACGAATTATAAAGTAAGAAAAATTAATTGAAAAAAGGAAATTTACAGTAATTCATACTACGAGAGGAATTTTTTTTAAGTTATATAAACTTAGTCAAACTGCCAATGGCTGACTTAGCAGAAAATCCTTTTACTTAAATTGCACTTTTATTATACTGTAAATAAAGAAAATAAAAAATATTTCCGATATATTAAAAATTGTTTTTTTTATTTTCATAGTAAAGCAAAACTATACTGTAATTGAATTATTATTAAATACATTGTACAAATTAATGCGGAAACAAATTTTTAAAGAAGTAAACAGACTAATTATTTCAGACTTTGACAAAATTTGAAAATAAATAATTTCAATATATCATGCTATATGTAAAATTTTTATTTAATCACGCTTTTTAATAGAAAATTATGGCGATAAACATTTTCGACCTCAATTCCACCTTCATAAATATGTTACGCAATAGTAACAGTACTGTATTTTTGTTTTCACTTTTACATTAAAGCTGCTTCACACTATGCGTATCAACACCGTCAGGAAGCGGACCTTCAAAATATTCTTTAATAAGCCGACACAACAATAGTCCCGATTGACAGTCTTGAAGAGAATACTTTGAAATGTCAGTCGATAGCTAGAACGTGTCGGTTATCAGTTCCTCCTCTCGATTAGATTGACTATTTTTATTAAATCAAAATGAATATGAAAAAAAAAATGAAATTTATTAGTTCAATATCATGAAATTTCATAAATATGTCATAGTACAGCACTAAGTTTTGTTTAGTAATTTCTTTCTGCCATATCTTTACAGTATATAGTAATTATATACAGTATATATATAAATACATTTGTTTGAAATAATTTATAAAATTGATTTGGCAAAATTACTGTAATATATTACAAATAGTTATGTATAAATTTAGTAAAACGAAAAGAAGGCAATATAATAGTGAACTGATACTTCGACATTGTTAATAATAAAGAAATTTAGCATTATCATTTTTCTTTGCATAAAGTATTAGTATTAATTTTTTAAATAAAAGATTTATGAATTCAAATTTTTTCTGTTTTGATTTCCTGATGAATTATTTTTCTTCTAAATCTACGAGTATAATTATTTAATTATATATTTACTGCCCAGTCTAGAACTGTAACATGACAAGGTGAGACAGCACTCGCTTTAGCTTAAGAAACTGAAGGTTGCAGAAAATATAAAATATTATTGTACTTTTTATAGTTCTTAAAATATTAACAATAATATATTCTATGCTACTCAGAATGCCACTTCCTGTGCCAGCGATTTTCAACTTTTTTTTTTCAATTTACGACACACTGAAGAAGGCTAAAATTGCCAAGGCATACCATCAGATTTTTTAAAGAACGATTTTTTAAATAATACAATTGTTAAAACTTTAACTATTGTATTTAAAAAGTTCTATAGTCAAAATTCTAACGATTGCGCTATTTTAAAAATAATGTTGATCATGGATTTTTGAATTTATTATAACTTTTTTTTTATTAAGTTTTGTATATTAAGTTTTTATTATTTTACTATAACTTGCTTTTATTTTTATCAGCTTTTAATGAAAAATTTACGATATTTCTACAATTTACTTTAACCAGTTTTTTATTTCTCAATTTTTTTTTCTCATTTCTTTTCGCAAATTCCCTCGGCACACCGGTTAAAAATCATTTCCCTAAGTCAATGCCTTATTTTTAGAAAAAAATGCATTTTTATAAAATTAAAGTGATCGCTGTAATTTCAGATGGGGTAAAATTGAATAGTGATTGATTACTGGTGCAGTCATTCAGTATTGATACGATATGTCTTCACTCTGTATGGTTTAATTCGGTAATTTTTAAATCATAATATATATTAAATTAGATGCGCATAATCTCATTAATTTGTAAATAGAAAATTATGCTCCAAAAATTTTCATATTATTATGGTTATTTTTTATACAAAATTAAAAATTAATGCATTATTGTTAATTATATAGTTTTCTTTTTTATTAAAATAACTATTAGATATAATATGAAAACTTTTTGAGCATAATTTTATATTCTTGCTTCAGTTCAAAATTAGCTAGATACAAATTAAACAATAAACTTTTTCAAAGATGTTACTTTACTATCGGTGATGATTGAGAGTTAGACAATATGAATCCAATGGAAAATTGCTGGTCCCGTAATGGTGCACTTCCTGGCAGTGCTGTTATGTATAATGTGAAACAGCCTTTAATCGCATATTCAACTTTGTTTTCATCATCATTATCAGTACTGAATTTCTATTTCATCCACTGCTGAATATATATGCCTCCTTCTTTTCTTTTCAGATATATCTATGTTGTGCAATCGGCATCACTGGAAATCAATTATTTTTCTTATATCATTTCTCCATTATTTGTATTACCTGCCAGTATGTCTTTTTCCTTGCCTCGGTTGCTACTCTAATTCTCTGTCCGTCGGTTAGTCTATCGATATATCTCACTATGTAGCCTGACTAACGCCACTTACTGTTTCTATCTGTTACCAATGTTTTCTACTTTGGTTGTATTGAAAAAATTCTATCATTTACAAATTGATTATAATTTTGAATACGGATTGCTATATATCATTATGGAAATTAATATATAAATAGTTGAAATAATCAATCTTTTAGATTATTCATTTCATATACTGTATAAATTTTTCTCTTAACGCATTAACTTTGTTTTGCAGTACGTTATTTAAAAAAGTACTGTATAGAATCACTGGCATGTAAAAATATAACTTATTGTTAAAACGCATTATTAATATAACAGGTTAGATTTTATAACTTTTAGATGCATAACAGCAGCTAAAAGTTAAATTACAATTTCATAATTATCATTAACATGGTATTAATAAAGAGGCACAGCAGTGACCCTAAAATAAATATGTCCATTGCGGTCACTGAGTCTTTTATTGCATTAATTTAAAGACTAAATCAAATCTGTTCTAGACAGCAATATAACTTCGATCCAATACTTGCAATTATGAAACCTGTTACCTAAAGGGATCTTTTATATTAAGACTTTTTGAGAAGGACTTCCTATCAGCACAGGTTGTGGATATTTAGCATAATCTTATCTAAATTTAATCAAGAAATATAAAAATAATAGTCTATTTGAATATTAACATCACTATATTTTTTTTTAAAGTTGGCGAGACACATCGCCAACTTTTAAAAAAATGGATCAGATAAGCAGAACCATATCTGATATTAAATACCGTATTTATTAATAATATGCGTAAAATGCTTCTTATTGAAATATTTCCTAAATAATTTATAATTTAACACTATAATTTTGATATATTCATTATATTCAAACATATATATTATGAAAACAGATGTCGCATTTATTGCAATCTATTATGATGATTATAGTTGATTTGTGTAAACCACAGTAGTCTTAAAATATTAGTTACATAAATTTTTCAAAAGTAGATTATGAGTGTATTTTATAAAGATATAAATTGAAAAAAAATTGCAGTTTATATTCTGTTCATTATGATATAGACCAGCGGGCAGCCTGATGGCTGAGTGGTAATGCGTGGACGTGCCACTCAGGAAGTTCCGGGTCCAGCATCTTCTAAAATGTTTTTTCGAGGTTCTGGGCCCGGCCCGGCGATCCCGACCTTCACTGTTTGGCCTCCCTTCACAAGTGTTGGTGCAGCCGTGGTTGGAACTGGTCCCGCTCCTTAGTAATTTCTCTGTTTGGAAAGGGACATAAAAATGCAAAATTTAAAAGATATAGACCAACTGTCTCAAACTTCCTGGCCTGTGACGCCTTTTTATGGCCAGCATCGCATTTATTATAATTGCAAGGGCATATATAGAAGATATGCAGAAAAAATGATAACCATTTTTTATAAAATATAATGGTACCTCGGTATACGTCCGCTTTGGAATAAGTCCAACTTGGTATATGTCCTGTTTGGATGCGAAAAATTTTGCTTAGTATACGACCTTTGTTTGGAATACATCGACTCGCGTGCTAGACCTTGTATGAGTCTGTTGTGTGTTCTCTTAAAAAACAATCCTAATATAAAAATTATAACAGTAGTAATAGTACTGTCTGCAATGACCAGACAATGTCATATTTCCAAAACGTCCTGAGGAGAAGGCAGAAGCAAAGTTCTTTGGATAGATTTTTTAGCAAAAGTCAAACCTGGTGAGTCTCACCACGTTCCAAGTAGGGAACTTGATGAGGCTCACCAGGTTTGACTTTTGCTGGTTCTGAATCTGAAATTCTGGTGTTTTTTCTCTTTCTAGAAAATAGAAAGAGAAAAAACACCAGAATTTCGGATTCCTGAAGTTTTATTGGAAGCTGGCTCCCCTTCCAAACAATAACATCTCCTCTTCCCTTCTCAATACCTTCCTAGTAGGTACTGGACTCTTTTCAACAAGGTAATGGTTAAATTTTCATTTATTTTCATCTACTGTAATTGATTTGTATTTATGTATTTTAGTATTAAGCAGTGTTTAAATTATTTTATACAACCATAAATGTATAATATGCCAATAACAATAGGATTTTTTTTTTCATGGGAATGGATTAATCATTTTCTCTATATTTCTTATGGGAAAAATTCGTTTCGTATACGTTCTGTTTGGTATACTGTAAATCCAAGGATCTGAAACGGATTTAGGATTATACCGAGATACCACTGTATTTGAAAATTACTAAACTTTAAAGTGTTTTAATAAATTGTATTGAAATTCAGTAAATCATAATAGATTTGTAATTTAGAAGTGAAAGTTTTGTATTGAAAAAATTTTATCATTTACAAAATGACTACAATTTTGAAAACAAATTGTGACATATCATTATGGAAATTAATATACAAATAGTTAAAATAATCAGTTTTTTTAGATTATTTATCTCACATGGTGTATAAATTTTTCTCCGTAACGCATTAATTCTAACCCTTAAACCAACCAAAGATGTCTAATGTGGCCTTCCAATCAACAAAGATGTCTAATGTGGTCCTTTGATGAGAATGCGTTTGAAATCGCTGATATAGACCAACGATTAAGCCAATCCTTAGATAGATGAAACACAAATACTATATTATAATTTAGAAAACAGTTTATAGTTTATAGGAAAATTTTTAGTGATGTATTACAGTCTAGTTACAGTTATCTAGTGATTGTGTTTTCTCGAACTTTTTGCTTTCTTGAGATTCGGGAATTCCCGAATTAATAATTTATTTATTTCTCGAGATTCGAGATTCCCTTTCGAAAATTCTCGAGAATCTCGAGATTTTAATTCAAATGTTTACTAATAATTAAAAAATAACTATTTTTAATAAGGATAAAAACAAAATAAGGCAGAAAAACTATTGTAAAATGAAAAATAATATTGAGTTGTTTTATATTTGTTTTTATTTAATATTTTAATTATATTGAAAAAATATATCACATTTCAATAATATTGAAAAAATAATCGTATTTGTTTTATAATTACTGACAGTTTTTATAAAAATAGCTTTTCCATACACACAGTCTATTCATACACAGTTTATATGGTAGACGAGTTCTGATTTGTCTACATAAGTTTGGGCATAAGGAACACATTTTAATATTTTAAAATTTGGCGGCACACCTAAATATTTTAAATAATTTAGATTTTACAATGAATTTTTATTAACAGATTATTATATTTATTCTCTTTATTACATTCAGATTACAGACATACTCTACAACGGGATCATTAAATGGCGGCACTTATTAAGTTATAGCGCCACCTGCGGATTTTGTCTTTTTAGAGAAATTATAATTTTTACTTAATTTTTATTCCTTAATTTTTAAATTATGAATAACAACAAAAAATTTTGGCTGTCGCAGAAATTCGAGGGTTAGATTTTTGTACTGATACCCTATTTATAGGAATCGGTACTGTGGTTGGACTGCAAAAGGGATATCCAGCCAACCACGTTTCACTATTAATATATATAATTCATATGACTACATATATACAATTCATTTTTAATCTTTCACGGCACACCGTCAAAGGTTTGGCGGCACAGTGGTTGAGAACCACTAATTCTAGAGAGTCTAGGCCAAGGGTCTCAAAACTTTTCGCCGTGAGGGCCACATTGGGTATTTCAGCATCGTTCTGCGGGCCATAGCAAAAAAAAAAAACTCTAGAACTATATATATGAGTTTTATTGAAAGCAGATAAACCAATACAATAGCGAAGCAGATATAAGGAATAACTTTTTTATTTCGTTTTGAATTTTTTAAATTTTTTCTTCGTTTGTCCATTTTAACCGACCTTTAACAGGCAGAAAGATCGTAACTTGGATTACAGTTATTTTTTGCTATTCGGGAATATATTTTGAACCCAATTTTAATTAATGCATTTGAAATCTATCACTATGCCGTGTTTTTTTTTTTTGCGTATTCTTATTGAAAAATTAGTCCAGTTGGCGGGCCGGATAAAATCATATTGCGGGCCGCATCTAGCCCCTGAGCCGTAGTTTGGAGACCCCTGGTCTTGACCAACAGATACGTCTTTTAGAAAAAATTTAGGATCCCTCTATTTTGGCTACGTAATTTTTCTAAGAAAGCTCTATAGTCGTGACCATTGAATGAAGATGGGAGCTTTTGGGAATGATTGAAAGCTAGCTGTTCACTCATATCCTCTGAAACTACAGTATATTAGATCACATTACTCTGTATTTCCTATTTACCATAGACGTCGTTAGACGTAATTATTACACTGATGAACTGTTGAATGAGTAAAAATCAGATATTTGTTTTGGCTTTGTTATGTAAACGTCATCACAAATCTGTCTATGGCATAATATGACAGGTCTATAAAAACAGAAATCTTTAAAATTACAATTAAATTAAATAATTTTTATATAATTTATTGATCTATGTATTGTTTTAAATCTACATGTCTATTTTAAATATTACTTTGTGATTAAATTCAGATAATTTTCTTTTTGAAATATAAAGTTAATAGATGTGATAGACAATATAACTTATTCACTTAATTTATTGACTCGAAGATGTCCAGGGTCAAAATAATTAATGTATCGCTATGAAATTTGTAGGATACGAATTCACAGAAATTTTTAATTCTCAAGATTTATAAGAATTTTTCTCGAGAATTGGAAATTCCGAAATAATAATAATAATAAATTCTCGAGAATCGGGAATAAAATTTTTTATAAATCTGGCACAATTACTACAGTTATCCTATAACTAGACTGTAATACATCCAATGTCGAATACATCATTAAAAATTTGAAGCTTTTAGTTTTCAGAATGTTGCGAACATTATTCATTTGATAATTTCTCAGGAATTGTTTAAACTCATTATCTTTTATTATTAAATTTTTTGGTAATTATTATTATAGATGATATCAAATTTAAAAATAAAATGTTAAAGAAAATCTAATGTAAAAATATTTTCAAAATTTCAAATGAAAAAGCAGCAGAATAAGCGAAAAATTTCCTCATTTACATCATCTCCATCCGCTATCCATCCTCATGCCGAATACTAAATATACACTTAAAAGTTGGTATAAACAATGTTATTTATTATACCTTATAGTATACGGATTGATTCTATTTCTGTACTTTATCAAGAATTGCGATTATTTTTGTTGGTATCTGTCCAATTAATACTAATTATTAATTTTTTTATAATTTATTTTTATCGCTAATAATTATAAAATTAAATAATGCATATCTATCATAAAACATTTTATAGAAAAATTATATTGTAATTAATTTAAATTTATATTTTGTTGTGTTCTAATAATATACTCAATGAAAAATTTCGTAACAAGTATAATATAGTAATAATTTATTTCACTTTTATGATTTTACAAATTTCGTAACAAGTATAATATAGTAATAATTTATTTCATTTTTATGATTTTACAATCATAAAAATGAAATAAATTATTACTATATTATACTTGTTACGAAATTTTTCATTGAGTATATTATTAGAACACAACAAAATATAAATTTAAATTAATTACAATATAATTTTTCTATAAAATGTTTTAATGTTTAATGGAAAATCTAGAAAAATTCGCAGGAGCAGTATATAATGTAGTATGTGGATGAAATATGTTAATGCCAGTTTTTATGTACATTTAGTTTTTATTTATTTATATTTATGAAATAAATGAAAAATATTTCATTAATTACATCAATTTGAAATTTAAAAATAATGATGAGAATGCTTGTCCTTCCGCATCTCTTCAAATCAATCTATCATTATAACTAATAAGTTTTGTTTAAATTTAAACATTACTTTAGTTTTTATGGCTTTTTACAAACAATTTATTCCATTTTATATCATTTTTTATTTTATCTAAAATTAATAGGTAGCAAATTAAAATTGCTTTTAAAAAATATGTTTTATACCTTACATTATTTATAAACTATTTTTGATTTATATAGAAATCATATTTATTTAAAATAATTTAAAAATGAAATTTATTATGTGAAATCAATTAAAAATTATATTTTGAGGCTATAGCTCGGAAGTCCTTTCCATTGGTAGAAATTATAATTTCTGAAATATTCCATTCGGAAGAAAAACCTAAAATTAATTATCATAAAATTAAATATGAAGTTTTTTGCATGCTCTGTTGGAAATTTTCATTTAAATTTAAGACATATGAAATTTATTGCAAATGTATGGAAGATTATTTTCAAAGAAGTGAGTTTATTATTAAAAATTAATTTCTGGTAGTGATTATTAGGTTATCTATTGCAGTGGATCTCAAATATTTTTATTCGTATGCCAATAAATGTGATAAAATTTCTTCCTTATCATTCTTAAAATATTGGCTAAGTATGAAATTAAAAAAATTGTTATACTAATTCAGGCATCATACAGTATGTCCCGGAACGAAAATCCCATCTCCTTAATCAGTGCCGGCTCTAGGGGTTCCAACGTCCCGAAGCAGCTTTCTATTCAGCGCCCTTACATTTTTCTTTCCAAAAAGAAAAAAAAAATCAATTCAAATCCATCCACTTTATAAATGAATTCAAATATGAGCTATATCCTTCATGAGCACTGAGAGCTTTCGACAAAATTTGCCATTTTAAATTCCGTGGTTAATTAACATCTTTCACCGAAAAATAATTTTAAAGCAAAAACATAATACTTAGTTTACGGAACATGAATATATGAGCCATATTCGTGGAACAATATCAGCTAGCTACCTTGCGATTATAATAACTATTCCTAAACTACGCCCAAAATCATCTCGTGGAAATGATTTTATTTTGAATTTATTTTGTCGGTCCTTGTTCAATGATAATTTTTCGAATTTTATTGTTAATAATTTCAGGCCAAGTGGCTGGATCGCTTGATTTAAATGAAGTAATGTTTTCATATTCTCTTACCGTTGATGTTGAATTCATAATCGTTGATCTTGACGATTGATGTGATAAGAATGATGGAGATTAATCAATTGTCCTTTCGGTAGTGATGGATTGATTTGGATGATCTTCAATTCTTCACCCTTCTGGTTAAGTATTTTTTTTGGGAGTCGGAATCATGACAGGTTGCAGATAGAGGAGTGCCATCAATTTTTCTAAAAAATTTGTCAATTTGTCCTCTTAACTTTTCTTCCACGATTTCTTTGGCCGCTTCTGTTTCAGATTTTCTGCACTGGATAATTTTTTATGCTTTTTGAACTAAGACTAAATAAAAATTACACAAGTTTCTTGTTTTACTTTAAACATTTGAAATATTTACGATTTAAAAGCTTACTTTCTTTTAAAATGAATCGGAACCACCAGAGTAATTAAAAGAAAGACAGAATCTTGGAATACAGTATTCAAAAGAATTCAGAGTTCAACTGAAATAAAATTAGTTAAAAAGCAGCCAACGGTCAGTAAAATTTTTCATATGTTTCGTGTGCATGTTGTCATCATTGGTCAATGAAAACACGTGAAAATTCATATACAAATTCTCCTATGTTTATGCAACGATACAATATTGTATGACAGTATGATTATTTCATATACACCCCAGTAGGAAAAATCAGCTGTGCTCCGTCAGTGAGGAATAAAAGAGCACAGAATTTTGCTCAAATATTTTAATTGAGGTTCAAAAATAACAATTGTGGAGGTGAGGAACAAATAACGAATGCTCCTCTCCAATGGCATACCTATAATTAATTTCAGAATAAATGTCAGTGAAGGGCTTATGGGATTATGTACTTCTCTTACTATCCCAATTATTTTGAATAAATGCTTCTTATTCTATTTCCAGATCTGATGCAAACTTTGAAATTGAACAGAATGAACAAATGAGAATAAAATATTTTAGTGTTACCCTACTAATTTATTGTTATTTGCCTTTTTTATTTAGTATAATGGTGTGACCATTTTTACTTTCATTTAATTATTTTTATATAAGGGGTACCATTTGGTACAGCATGATAACACCAATCAATAGCACCATCCTCCAAGCGTATGCTTTAGTCACGAAGTCGAACTCCTTGATCACTTGAGTAGAGCTCGTTTATGCTGGATCGGATTTTTTTCGACTGCATTCTCTCCTTTAACATTTTCTTTTGTTTATCTGCGATTGCGAGTTTTCTAAGTTTCACTTCTAATTGTTGATAGGTTTTTGTCAATATGATCATCTTTATTCAATAATATTTTCAACCTTTAGTTTATAAGGTGCAGGAGTATTTAGATGCTAATTTTCATGGAAAAAAGAGTTTGACATAAAAATCTTTATTTAAAACTGAACCTCGATATCTTAAAAACTCTTTATATGAAATTTTTTTTGTTCCCGTGAGATTCGAGATATTGAGGTTCTACTGTATTTTTATTTCTCCCTTGATATATACATATATAAAACAAGCATTTATAGAAAGAATTAAATTGCAAATTTTACAAATATGTTTTTTATTTTTCATTTATTATAGCATTGACTTTTTATGTCCAGTTTTAACTGATTTAACCAGCATAGATGTTATGATGCTGTCAACATTGCAACAATGTGACATCACTACAGTATTTTTATTTAAATCATCTCAAAACTATGTTTACATTTTCTAATAAAGATTGCATACCTAACTACAAATAAAATGACAACTTGATGTCACTTAAGGTTATGATTGGAATCAATGATTGCAGTATTGTGGCAATTTTCTGCTCATCTAATCTCTTGTGCATCCTTAACAAAATTATCCATCAGAATTAGGGTTGCCAACATTCAGTCAGTCTTTGCCTTGAGGTTGCCCCCAAAAAGGCAAATAATTATTTTATTGTTTTATTCAATATAACATTGCAAATAAAATTACAAAACTGATAAACACTTAAATTAAAATCATATGTACTTTTTTTATCGCACTATGTCCAATATTTTGGATTTCTGTGTCAAAATTTTCAATTTTTCGAATTTATCTAATCATCCTCAGTATATCTAAATAAGAATAAAAAATTTTTTTGGTTCAGGTTTACCTAAATAAGTCTAGAAACTGTCGCAATCCAGGTCAAAATTTATTCGGATACCTTACATTATTTATGACAGCCTTGAATTGCTAATTGTGTGGTTCATGCAGCGTTAAGACAGGATTGACTTCTGATTAGGGTTGCCAACAGGGGGTATAGATTTTAATCTATACCCCCTGTTGATAACCCTAACCAGAAGTCGTCATAGATTTTAATATATGTTTCATCTTGAGACTCAAGGTTTAGTGACATTTCTTAAGTCTCAAGTTTTACTTGTAATTTATCCAGGAATATAATAATTATTACTCTCAAATCTTAAAAAATACTTTTTTTTCTCATTTAATAAATAGTTAAATTTGGTTAGGTTGGCAAAATGTCATTTTTAAGGCTTGTTTATAGTCCGACGAAGCTAACGTTTCGTTACCGCTTAGATGCCGTAGAACGTCTGTTACGCTACGTTCTAATTTGCTTGTTTATAGTTAGTATTATATAAACAAGAGTAATCTTTAAATCCCTCAATAAAAAATTCTACATTGCTATTTGAATCAAGGGCCTACTTAATTTGAATACTATAACATTTTGTATCAGATTGCAAAGCATCACGGTATAACCATAACGTTGAAACCTAGAACGAGTTCTAGGCTGTCAACTTCGCGTCGGTAACGCTGCGTTATGGATAACGCCGGAGTATAAACCTATGAATTGTTTCTAACCTCGATGTCGCTGACGAATGTCTCTACCACGTCGGACTATAAATAAGTCTTTATAAATAAGAGATAGTATCTTCCTTAACATAATCATAAACTTCCAATAAAGGAAACTGAAATCTAGAAGGATCAGAGCTTAGTCTAGAAGAATCATATACAAAGTATATGAATAAGAGTTTCATCTGATGATCACGCTATTTAGAACAGAGCTGTGATGAAAAATGAAGAAAAGGGAGATCATCTTTTGATCTCCCTTTTCTTCATTTTTCGTCACAGCAAGCTTGACCCCTGATTGTGATGTCACAAATTAGATGATCTACTTAAAAATTTTTCTTCGATTTTACTGTACATAAAATAAAAAATACATTTGGAAACATTTTTTAACAAATGCATATATTACAGTATTTATTTTTAGAACAGTTGAGTATCATTGGATGGCTGCGATGGAAGCCCACTGTGCATCTATTCTGGAGGATCCTGGTTCAATTTCCGGTTTAGTTTTTTTCAGAAGGGATCCAAGGCAGAATCGTTAAATCTCATCCTCAATCTGATGGCTCGTTACTTTAGGGGTGGGCACGGAAATGTCCTGTCGCTTTGTATCTAATCGAACAGAAAGCAACGTACAATCAGCTAATCCCGTCGGCCGGATTGGCCGCGTGGAAACGCTTCGGCTTTCCACTCTGGAGGACCCGGGTTCGAGTCTCGGGTCCCACCCCTTGAAAATATTTATCATGGGGTCCGGGCCCGGCCCGTCGATCCCCGTCCTCCACAATCCGGCTGACCCCTCTGCAGGGATGGGCAGCCTGTGGAAGGGCTTGTTTCGCCCCGCCACTTAGTATTCTCCCTGAATGGAAAGTGGCGTCATCTGTTAACAAAAAAAAAATCAGCTAATCCCTTTGCAGAGCCGAGCATCCTGTGGAAGGGTTTGTTTCGCCCCATCTGGCATCTGTTGACAAAAAAAGACAAAATTGGGAAAAATAGGTATAAATGTTTTAATTTTATAAAAAAAAGCTTGTTATGTAAAACTAAACATTTTTACAGCTTGACATCACAATTTGCATGACTACTATATGCCATTTATCGTCACAAATCTGCTACCCCTCCCAGCCGGATTGGTCACGTGGGAGGTTCTACTTTCATTCTGGAGGACCCGGATTCGATTTTTGGATCCACTCCTTGAAATATTTATTTGTGGGATCTAGGCCTGGCCTATCGATCCCTGCCCCTAATCCAGTATGACCCCTTCGCATCGGAGGGCAGGATGTGACGGAGCCTGTTTCGTCTCGTCACTTCGTCATTTTCCACTCAGAATACTATCTGTCGATAAAAATACCTCCCTCTCAACAGAATGACATAATTTATGGATCGTATAATATGGAGGCTTAATCTAACTTACAATTTGCCAAACAGCATAAATCGATAAATTTGAAATGTGCTAGATTTCTGTCAAGAATCTAATCCTAGATTCACACTGCAATCCCCACATTCAGTTGCCATTGCTTCAGACGGTTTGCAAAAAAAATCGCACTTGTTAAAGCGCACTAATCAAATTTGGCATCGCATATATTAAAGGATAATCTCATTTTTTTTTTTTTTTTGCAAACCCTCTGACCGCATTATTCAGACCCGCACTGATCAGAGGGTTCCTGTATATAGAATACAAAGCTAAGGAAAGAACAAATAAGAACTGCTGTATTGCATAAAATTCAAGTATGTTATTCACCATCGAGTAAAAAAACCATTAGGATCAGGGCCGCATTTACCATAAGGCGCATTAGGCTCAAGCTGAAGTCTCTCTCTCTATGGGCCACATTTTAAAACCTAAAAATTTATGGATAAAATTAAGCATTTTTAATAATAATAAAGAAAATTCAATTAAATATGTGTACAAATTTATAAACGATGGGTTAAGGTCTATTTTTCCTAAACGTAGAAACAATTTTTATTAAATTAAATTAAAATATTTTTGACGATGCATATTTCAAATGCAAGTACTGCGCATTTTTAGTGTTGAAACAAATAAAAAATTATTTAAGAAGCACCTTGCATCAAAATAAAACAAAGACCTGTCGTTACATGCATCGAATCAGATGTAATGGACTCTATTATTATTTTTTTTGTCAACAGATGACGCCACACTCTATTCAAGTAGAATACTATGTGGCAGGGCGAAACAAGCCCTTCCACATACTGCCCACACTGCGGAGGGGTCAGCCGGATTGTGGAGGACGGGGATCGACAGGCCGGACCTGCGGAGGGGTCAGCCGGATTGTAGAGGACGGGGATCGACGGGCCGGGGCTGGACCCCATGATAAATATTTTCAAGGAGTGGGACCCGAGATTCGAACCCGACCCCATGATAAATATTTTCAAGGGGTGGGACCCGAGATTCGAACCCAGGCCCCATGATAAATATTTTCAAGGGGTGGGACCCGGGATTCGAACCCGAATCTTCCAGAGTGGAAAGCCGAAGCGTTTCCACGCGGCCAATCCGGCCGATTGGATTCGATTAATTATGACGACATTATAGATAAAGATTTTTATTCTGATTTTGGTTTTAGCAAATAGTTATTTTTTTAATTTAAATTTGAACTGGTTTTTGTTTATATTTTTTAGTGCAAATATATGTATATCAATGTTATGTTATTGTTACCATGTTAACGATCAATATTGTATTATGTTTATTAAAATGAGTTGTTATAGAAATGTCGACTTTTATTTTGAATAAACTTAAAAAAATATGCGTATGAATTTCATTAACTGAAATAGACTTGTTCTTTTGGAGCCTCATAATGATGTTGCGGCTAGCCGGCTAGAGCCTCCAAAAGTATAAATGTGGCCCTGTCTGTGATGGATGTAATAAACCTCCCTTTGATTTCAAGTTAGTAAGGAAAGCAATAAAAGAGTCATTCTCCTCTGCTATCATTGTCATTTTATTTATTGTTGCAGTGGTAGCACAAAAGTCTCAAATTCCGGGTCATCGTTTTTGTGCACTTTGCCACTTTTGCACTCTGTAACAAAGTAATGTGACATATTTTTTCATTTTAAAATGTTCCACAACCATGTTATGTATGGAGAGATATACTGTTGATGCGAACTTTGCTCTCTCTACAGAACGACCTTGGCGAGTGTCGAAATTTAGCTAGAGAACAATAGGCATCCATAGACTAGTAGATTTAAGGACTATGATCTATACCAGCGCTTCTCAAACTTTTCCACTTGGCGACCCCCTTTTACCGAGAAAATATTTTCGCGATCCTGGATATAGAGGTATATAAACTAGGAATACGAATTAAAACATTTTCAAAAATTTCTGCGATCCCCAAATTTTGTTAGGCGACCCATACTTTGAGAAGCACTGATCTATACGAAATAAATGCATGTAAAATATATAACAATGATTTCAAAAATTGTTAGATTACTCGAAAAAATTGATGCGGCTCTCAAGTATTTGAGATTCTCCTAATTTGTCCTAAATGACTCGAAGTGATATGAAGCTTGGCCACCTCTGGTATATAGTACATCAAATTTGATCCAAATCGATCGAATAAATGCAACCTGTAATAGCTGACCATATACTGATTTAGCGTGAGTTCAGAAAATTCTCCGCTGGAGGAGAGAAAGAATAACATCACGACTCGTAGAGATCGTGAGACAACTTGATTTGTTGAACGGCTGGAAGTCCAGCCATTCAACAAATCATGTTGTCTCTTGATGTGACGTCATTCTTTAGATTCTCCAACGGGTACTTCTCGGAGCATTTTTCGAACACTCTTAGTTGATGCGTTAGGATTCTCCGTTCATTTGGACTATCGAGCTAATATATTTCCAGGCAATTTTAAGTAATCCAAGAAATATCTATATTAAAAATTAAAATTTTTTAATATTTAAATTAATTGAACAACGCTAGTAGAAAATAGAAGAGGAGGAAAAAATATTTTTTCCATTTTTTGCTATTTTCAACTGCTCTAGTTCTTTTATTAATTAATTTTAAATGTCAAATTTAGTAATGAGTTCTAATTAAACTCAGAGAAGTTGAATTTCAGCCAAAATGATTTTTGTAATAAATTAGGTTAATTTTAATTAATCCTCCATATCGCACCTGGAAATCATGAAATAGTATACTGTATCTGGCGGCTGCCACTTTTTTTACTTTGTACTTTGATGCTACTTTCCATTAAGTGATGGAGTTATAACAATCTTGCCACAGGCTGCCTATCCCTGCGGTATTATCACTTCGATTATAGAGAACGGGATAGACGGCTGAGCCAGGACTCCACGAATAATAATTCTAAAGAATGGGACCTGTGAATCAAACGGGTCCTCTAGAGTAAAAAGCCGAAGCGTTTCTACACGGCCAGTCAAGTTAGAACCCATCACGGGCTGGCCAATATTCATGATGGGTCAACCAGAATGTTGAAGGATGTAGTTTCGTGTAACAATAGTATGTCTTGACTTTGATTATACTGAAGTGTATAGTCGGCCGAACGGCCGCGTGGTAAAGCTGTGGTTTACCACTCTGGAGGATCCGGACCTCACACCTTCAGTATTTCAGATGGGATCCGGGCCCGGCTCGTTGAATCCCATTCTTCAAACCATCCGGTTGATTCCATCATGGGTGTTGACCAGCCTGTGATGGGCTCTATAAGTGGCAGCCGCCAGATACAGAATATCCCTCGTGCGATATGGCGACTTAACCAAATCTAATCTGAAATGTATAACATTAAAAAAACCGGCTATTTAAATTTCTGAACAAAAAGAAGTCAAAGATTATTATGTTACGACATTTTTGATTATTTGTCATGGTGAATATCGTATATTATGCATTATTTATTAATAATATATTTTTATATTATTAATAATTTTTATATGCATATAAAAATTTCAATCAATTCTATGTTGGTTTTTCGCTTTGGAACCCAGATTCGATTCCGGTTCCCATCCCTTGAAAAATCAATAATCGGGTTCTGACACCACGAACAAATCCCAGTCGTTCACAATCAGTCTAACCCAGGGCTGTCCAACCCGCGGCCCAGTCGGCCGGATTGGCCGCGTGGAAACGCTTCGGCTTTCCACTCTGGAGGACCCGGGTTCGAGTCTCGGGTCCCACCCCTTGAAAATATTTATCATGGGGTCCGGGCCCGGCCCGTCGATCCCCGTCCTCCACAATCCGGCTGACCCCTCCGCAGGGGTGAGCAGCCTGTGGAAGGGCTTGTTTCGCCCCGCCACTTAATACTCTTTCTGAGTGGAAAGTGGCGTCATCTGTTGACAAAAAAAAACCCGCGGCCCAGTGCAGTAATGAATGCGGCCACCATAAAATTGTAAACTTCCTTAAAGCATTGAGATTTTTATGTATTTAATGAAGTTTTTATTATTTAAGTACCTATCTACATTTCCTATTTCCATTTTCTAAAATATTTCTTATTTCAGTGATTAAAACTTCTTGATCCACTCAATGATTTTAAAAAATTTCTGAACAAAAAGAAGTCAAAGATTATTATGTTACGACATTTTTGATTATTTGTCATGGTGAATATCGTATATTATGCATTATTTATTAACTTTTTTGTTTAACAATTATCGTTAGAATTAGTATATTTTATGTGCGGCCCGAGACAATATTTTATCTTCAAATGTGGCCCAAGGAAGCCGAAAGATTGGACACCCCTGGTCTAACCCATGGCTGTCCAACCTTCTTATGACCGTGAGCTACTGTTTTCACTAGAACAATTTAGCGATCTACCGATATCCAGGGAATAAAAGTATAAAAATAGCAATATCATTTATATAATTTAAAATTTATTAAGTAAAATAAATCAATTCTTCATAACATGAAAATATGAAAATAACTACGAATACACGGGTAGATAAATAAAAATTTTAATGCGATTTTTGGCATTCTATAGATTTTGCAATTGATTCAAAATTTGGATTATATGACGAAAAAACTTATAAAATTTTTACGAACATATTTTGTTGTGAATGTAAGTTCGATTTTAAGTTCGATTTTTGCTCTGCATATTTCGGATATTCATTTTCATAATTGGAGAGTATTGTTCCAAAATATCTTTCAATATTTCCCTTTTTTAGAATAGCAACAACTGAATTACATAT
>AYEL01049047.1:0-11832 GCA_000484575.1 Olivierus martensii | reverse complement strand
TGAATTTGCAGTTAAGCCTGTTCTATATCCATAATTATGATTCTGACATATATTTCAGATGAAATTTATTGATATTTATATTTTATCACACAAAGAAATTATATAATTATTCATCAAGACGTAAACTATTAGACTTATATGTTTATCCAATATTATGTAATAATAATAAGTAATATTTAAAATCACACAAAAAGCAGTAATATATACAAATTTTTTATTTGTTGTAATTTTAAATGAAATTAATCCACTTTGCATTTTATTTTGAGTCTCTCCCCCTTCGAAATTTTTTGTAGTGCCATGCGTGATTATTATAATATTTTTCTCCAAGCTGACCGAAAAAACAATTTGGATTGGCCAGACCTATTTTATAACAAAAGTTACATATTACATTAGTCTTTATACCTGATTTTGACCCCGCTTCTATTCCATTTTATACCTGATTTTGACCCCACTTCTTTTACAGAAAAACCTTATTCATATAATTTGACAAAGAGTTTCCTTTTTTCCATAAAAACAACCTCATATTTTCCACGTCTTCTTCCAACTCTGCAACGAGTAACGGAAGAGTTCGGAGAACTTGAATCATTGCCACGCATGTTATATATATATATATATATACAGCAATACCTCGCATAGTCCGTTTCACTATAGTCCGGATTGTAATTGTTAATAAAAAATTTTCAATTTAATTTATTTTTTTAGAATAAATATGAAATGTAAGTGTGCTTGCTACTTACTACCTATATATGACTTGAATAGTCACTATGATGAGCTGAGACAAGCAGGCGACTGCTCCATGTTACCAAATTTATCTGAACAACGTTTGTTACCGTTCAGCCATCCGGCCGCAAATGGATTAGTTTGTAGGCCGGATTGGCCATATAGAAACGCTTCGGCTTTCCACTTTGGAGGACCGGGATTCGAGCCTTGGGTTCTATCCCTTGAAAATATTTATAATGGGGTCCGAGCCCGGCGTCAACCCCCATCCTCCACAATCTGGCCATTCTTAATATTAAAAATGGCTTTAAAAATGGAAAGTGGGGCCACTGTTGACCAAAAAAAAAGGATTAGGTAAGGTTAGTTCAATTGCCATATCGCACGAGAGATATTCTGTATCTGGCGGCGGCCACTTATAGAACCCATCATAGGCTGGCCAACATTCATGATGGAATCATGAATGTTGGCCAGCCTATGATGGTTGAAGGATGGGGTTCAACGGCCCGGGCCCGAACTCCTAAAAACTGGAGGTGTGGGTGGGACCCGGATTTGAACCTGGATCCTCCAGGACCCGAAATTGGACCCGGCATCTCCTAAAAAGCTTTTACGGAATTCTGGACCCGGCCCAGCGATCCCCATCCTTCACCATCCGGCCCCTTTCCACGGGTGTGGGTGCAGCCCAAAGTTGGAACTGGCCCTACCCATTAGTAATCTCCTTGTGTGGAAAGGGGCATAAAAATGCAAGAAAAACCTAATCCATTTACAAACTTTCGATTTTACGAACGTTTCGAATGTCCGTACGAGTTCGTAAAATCGAGAGCCCACTGTATTTATAAATGTGATACGAATACCGGACAATTTCATAGTATTTTATTAAACGAAATTGTTACTCTTTGTATTAAAACAGTTTCAATAACTGAAATACGGAAAAGTAACGAAATAGTAGGAAAATCATAGATTATATCTCTGTTATAAAAACACTGTATTACGTTTCAACATACAATGAATATACACGAAATACAAAATTGGGGAAAATAATTTTCTAGTTCTCTCTTAATATTCGGAAAATTTCACGAATTTCTCGAAGAATTTCACAGTATAAACCGATATAAATAATTTATTGAAATTCAACACAAAACAATTAAATTGATATTTAAATAATTCACGATACTACATATGGAAGCTAGCATTTCACTAACTGTTATTTTCAAACCTGAATTTCTTGAATTTCATAGCATACTATGAAATTTTTAAAATACGAGACGAATTCGATAGAATACATTTAAATTTAATGTAATTTTAAATGTATTGTAAAATTTAGAAATACTTCAAAATTTTGAGAAGTTAGCAGTAAAATTTCATTTTTATTACAATTTTAGTTTATATTTATTACTAATAGATGGTAATAAATATAAACTAAAATTGTCCATAGATGGCGCTGTGTTAACAGTGTAAGGCTGTGGTTCGATATTCCTCGTACAGTACTGCACTAACTAAACCTTCTTGGTTTCTTGGTGACGTCACAGTTTCGTTTGAATAAAGAACCAGTTCAGTGAGCAAGTCACATGATTTAAGATGGAAGCATTCATAAATAGTTTTAGTAAAATTATCTACAAGTTTAATTGTTAGATACGTAAATGATACAAGAAACTATGATTATATTGATGTTTTGAAGCATGAATGACTTGCCGCTTCACATGAAACTCAGACAGTAACCCTCGCAATCGGAGGAAAAAGCGCCAGCTAAAACCTCCAAATTACCCAACGAAGAAGAAGAAGAATTCAGAACAACCTTGCGATGAAAGCAATAGATATTCGAATAGATATATTTCTGATGTTCAGTTCCTTAATCTACGCAGGTGACTTCCTCAGGATTTACATTTCGATGGTTGTTTTGACGTAAACAATCTCTTCCGTCCCGAGTGAAGGAACTTTATTTTTTTCTTTTCCTTTGTCATCTTCGAACAACTTCGTTTATTTTTCCTTGGAATTTAATGCGTTTTCTTTATGATACAATAGAACTTGACGGTTTCATCGACGATTTCAGATCCCCGATCAGGCACGAAGCCGACGCGAACCGGCGATGACCAAGAGCGTCGAAACTTTGACCGGGAATCTCTTCAACAAGAACTGAAGATTTTTATATTTCCCACAGCGGATAATCGTGAATCATGGGACAAGGAACCTCTTTTTCTAAAAATCTGTTCCTTATCCTCGGGTGTTTTTTTCTGACTTCACTTCCTTTTAAAATTGCCAAATATGGCGAAAAATAATAATTCTTTTAAGTTTTGATGAAATGAATTTTGAAGCTAAATAAAATCGTTCAAATTTCGAATAAAGAAATTATAGTTTCTAAAAATTAAGTTGAGACAGTGTTGTTTGGGAATCTCATGGACCCTACCTGGATTTCACAATATCTTGATATTTATTTTAACTTATTATTTCAATTATACAAACTGGAATAATAAAATAAATATCATAATGTGAAAAATATTTCATGTTTAGATTTATTCATTAACTCATTTATTTTGATAATAAATTCAAATCAAAATTGTAAAAATATATTTTGTATGTTGATTCTTATATATATTATTTAAATTCTAATATTTATAATTTATATGAAAAATGATTATATGATTTGAATTAAAACAATTGAATAAGCTAATATAATAATATTGAAATGTTAAATATTAATTTTAAAAATGATCAGTTATAAGTAAAATATAATTTAAAAATTAACTTCTTTCAATTATGGATCAAAGCAAATACAGAGAAATCGTTTTTTAAACTCTATAATTTCATTATTTCTTTTTAAATTAAATTGATAATATAATCTTCAAGTTATAGTAATTATTTTATATTTTAATAAATGAAAAGATCATTTTTTAATTATTTGATTTATTTTTAGTATATTAATTAAATGGATTATATCTAATTTTGAATTTTAATTTTAATAATTCTCTTTTAATAATTACTTTTATGTAAAATTTCATTATTAAATAAATTCAAAATTATTTACAATTATTATTTTAATTAACTGATTAAATTTTATATAAAATAATTGAAATCAAATGAATAATTGTCTTTTAATTTTTTGCCACCAGATGTCAGTTGTAAAGGTTAAAGTGCAAGAAAATGGCAGCAGTCGATCAAGCATTGCTGTTGTTCAAGGAGATAAATAGACGATTGAAATTGTATGAAGAGATTTTGGCTATCGTTGGACTGTGCTATATTAGTAGGAAGGTATTGTTATTTTCGTGGAAAGTACTTAAAAGCTTCCGCGTCTTCTTTCTCTCCCGCATCTTTCGCTCTGATCTTAAGAAATACGGAAAATGGGCGGTAATAACTGGAGCTACTTCACCAGTACATTACTGAAATTATTTACAACTATAAAAAAGTATTAAAAACTACGTACTTGATTTGAAATTAAAACCTATTGTAAAGAAAATAATTCTGCGATTTATTTTTGAAGTGGATAGTTACAACCGAAGATCGCGTGACGTCACTATCAGTTGAGAGTGAGACGGAGTATAGTGAGATAGTTTAGATCGTGGAACTCAGTGTGACCCAATCTGACATCAGTTGGAATAAAGAACCACAAAAGTGAGGAAACCGGATAATATCGAACCGACATAGTGCGAACTGTGAGAGAACCGACGAATATCGAACCATAGCCTAGGAGTAACATTGGTTTACCTAATTTCCTAGCATTGTGCCGTCTAGCATAAATTATAATGACGGCAGTTCCGCTTTGGTATCAGCAGACGCGACATTGGGTGATGTCACAAAACACTGATAATTTATAAGGTAATGAGACGTAAACACTGCATGGCATCATTATCGCGGCGATGTAACATCATCGTGACATTTATGCTGGTTAAATTAACATTAAAACTGGCAAAAAATCAATGAATTTCAAGTGCTATATAAATGAAAAATAAATGATACATTCGAAAATATGCGATTTTAACTTTTAATGGGACAGTTTATTTATTCATTTTAAGTTTTTGGTATCGATATTTTTCGAAAAATAAATTTAAAAGATGTAATTTCAATTTTGTAATGAGGCTAGGTGCATAAATCAGTAACCTGGGTTATGCAATTCATTAATCCGTTTGCAAGTATTTAATTCAACAAAGTCTGGCTTCATTTGAATGATTTTAGTGATTCGTGAACCTATTATCCAGAGTCATTCCACAGTTCATAAGAATCGAATACAATATTCCAATTAATGTTTGAGTTATTGTAAAATCGAATACTGTTTGTTGTTTTTTTTATTTTTTGCATATTTTACACCTTTCCAATCAGGGAGATTACTAAAGGGCGGGGCCAATTCCCCAACAGCGGGTGCACCCTCACCTATGGAGGGGGCCGGATGGTGAAGGACGAAGATCGCCGGGCCGGGCCCGGCACAGCACCTCGAAAAAAACTTTTCAGGAGATACGCAGGACGACCTGGGACGCGAACCTGGGTGCTGCGTGGTACGCCGGCAGCATTACCACTAGGCCATTTGGCCGCAAAATGGGAATATTCGACTGATTTCTGTCGAATATCCAAACACCAGATGGCATAGGCTTGTCGTAACCTTAATTCAATTAGAGTCCCTAGATTTATAGAGTAGCGCACCCTGACCTGCAGCCGCCATTTTATATCCTTCTGGAAGATTGCTCGCCATATGGTACTATAGAATTTTCGCAAGAAATACTTAATTGCATTCATACAATCATATTAGGAAAACAAATTGCATTTAGAAATTTAAAAACATTCCAAAGAATATTAAATAATACATAATTGTTTTAGAAAAAATGTTTAACGTGCATTATTCGTAACGAAATTACATTACTTTTTACTGTCTCCACTAAACGACAGTATTTTATTTTCTGATATAAATATTTACTCGTACAAAATACTTTTGTTTCATCATTTATTTATTTAATTTTAATTAACAACCACATTTATTAAAATCACCCGAAATTAAGTATGCTTATTTTTCTAAATGATGATCAAATATAGTTGGTACAGCATTCCACCGTAGCAATTTCTTACCATCTTTTCGACTGTTTTCAAACTGATCATCAGTGAAATGGTTCTGAAAAATAAATTAACAATAAATCTTTGACCTACACTTATAACAATCATAAAGTACTAACTTTCAGGAATATAGCTACGTGAAAAAACTGTAAAGACTAAAGCGATAATACTCTAAAAAATTTCCTGTTGTATTTTATTTATATCACTTCGTTGCCATGTTACAGCATTACCTGAACACTAAACTGACCAATGGCTTTACATATAAAAAAATTATCGGGGATTTATTTACAACTAATCGAAGCAATTGTATTATTTGAGATTTATATTAAGTAGAAACAGATTCCCTATCGCCCATTAACGATTTTAGTAATGAATCTCTATGAAAAATGGAGAAGTGATGTTACATAAAATTCTATGTTGAAAATTATCCTTATTTAGCATTGCTTGAGAAAGTTAAAGAAATTATTCCTGGCAATAATCACGGGTAACTTTATGGAAAGTAAACTATAATACTATATTTCTTTTCTAATTTATAAAAGTAGCAGTTACTTACCTGAAAACGGAAGTTCGTATTTGGAAAAGTTTTCCTTCTAATATTTTTAATCACTTCTTTTTATCTATAATTTCTTTTACCTACGGCAAAGGAGAGTCTATGACCCTTTTCTATTCGATTAGAACAATTTACAGCACTATAACAAAGCATGTTCTTAAAAAATAACCAGAAAGCCCATGAACGTAATGCTAACCCCTCCCCAATAGGATATAAAATGGCCGATGTGGCGGCCTCTAGCGGCAGAATGCGCTACTCTATAAATCTAGGGACTCTAAATTCAATTGATGCGAGGCGCACTCTAGTGACTGTTAGAAAAACTAACAACTGGTAAACAATGGCAGGAGAACGTTATGGTGGCGATTACTGCTGTGTTGTTGGTAATATAAATTAAAAATGGAATTTGTAATTATTGAGATTACTTAATTATTAAATAATATAATAGTAAATTTGAATATTTAAAATAAACAGGACTACAACAGTTAAATCTTTGTTATTTAAAATCGAAAATACTGCTTCAAATATAAAAACTGGTTTGCACAAAACATTTGTGTTATCATCAGATATTAATATAGATTAGTAGTATTCATATTCATTTGATGGAACCTAAAAGAAGCTTTTAATGTTAAATTTTTTAAGCCTAATTCTTGGAATCTACTCTTTTATTAAGTATGAAATCATGTAGATATGTAAACTTTCCATAGGCTTGTTGGAATTTTAATTCAATTGATGCGAGGTGCACTCTAGTGACTGTTAGAAAAACTAATAACTGGTAAACAATGGCAGAAAAACGCTAAGATGGTGATTATTGCTGTGTTGTTGGCTGTCATAAAAATAGTTACAGCACACCCAAAGTTTCTATGTTTAGTTTTCCTTCACTAAAAAAGATGCAGGAAGGAGAAAAAAAGGGATTCAAGCTGTGAGGCGTATCAGGTAATATTTTACAAGCAAGAAAAATGGTTCTCGATAAAGTTTTAAATTAAGTAAAGGAGACGTATCAGGTAATATTTTACAAGCAAGAAAAATGGTTCTCGGTAAAGTTTTAAATTAATTAAAGGATTTTTGTAGAGAAAATGGAACTATGTGGAATCCAACCAAATACTCAAAAATTTGCTCTGATCATTTTATGAGTAAAAGACCTATATATCATTCTGATAATTCACACTATGTGCCATCAATTTTTCCTTCAGTGTATCGAAAGAAACGTGGAATCCAACCAAATACTCAAAAATTTGCTCTGATCATTTTATGAGTAAAAGACCTATACATCATTCTGATAATTCGGACTATGTGCCATCATTTTTCCTTCAGTGTATCGAAAGAAATCAGCTTCAAAGTCAGCAAGCCAGCGATTTTCAAGGTAATAAACATTAATTACAAATCAATTTAAAACAAATATCCAACTAAGTAGTAACAGTATATGTTATATATATATACTATTATATTTTATAATTTATTAAATCTTAAAACAATAAAAAATTGAATTTTATAAACTTAAAATTTACTATTCATTTTTTGTAATCGGTATTTTTTACGCATGCTTGCAGTAAAATTGAATTTTATAAACTTAAAATTTACTATTCATTTTTTGTAATCGGTATTTTTTAAGCATGCTTGAAGTAAACGATCGATTTTAATAATTTCATTTTTTTAGGGCCCAAAATAGAAGAAGAAAATTCCTTTCCCAAGAGCCTGAAGTTATAAATGACAATAATATTTATTACCAAAATGAATCTGAAATGAAAATTCAAGATATATTGATGTAAAGTTCTTTAATTTTTAACATTTCATTTTTAAAATGAACTATTAGTTTTATAATTGTGGAGACCCAGAATTCGGGTCAATTATACTCGTGACTCCAGTATTTATCTTCCGAACTGATTGTCGGATTACTCTATCTTGTACAGACTCTCTCTCAATTAAAGGAAGTTATTGGTTACCTAAATCGTAGTCTCTGTGTCATTCCATCAAGCGCTTATTACCCATCCTTATCCGCGCCACACACCGCAGGTAGGCCAAAAAGCCTGTTCAATATCGTCCTCGGGTTCCACACCGGACGGATGGTCTATTAGTTTTATAATTGTGGAGATCCAGAATTCGGGTCAATTATACTCGTGACTCCAGGTATTTATCTTCCGAACTGATTGTTGGGTTAGTCTATCTTGTACAGACTCTCTCTCAATTAAAGAAAGTTATTGGTTATCTAAACCGTAGTCTCTGTGTCATTCCATCAAGCGCTTATTACCCATCCTTATCCGCGCCACACACCGCAGGTAGGCCAAAAAGCCTGTTCAATATCGTCCTCGGGTTCCACACCGGACGGATGGTTGGTTGGATTTATTTTTTAAAATATTGTTTGCTTTTAAGGAAAACTAAAATTAATTTTCTTAAAATTTAGAAACATTCATGTACCAAATAAACATTTTAATTATTTTTTTGTTTTACTATACTAATTTTACATTAACTTGAATATTATCCTTTTATTTATACATTTTCCTCTTGGTAAAATAATGCCATCATCTAGTAAATGATTCCTCAGAAGTTTGATCATATGTGGCACATCAGCAAAGACCCATATACGCTGACCTGTATATGTAGGGTTGTCAAAGCATGTATTTTGGTGATGAATTTGTAATTCATTCCACACTTTTGCATTTTTTCCTCCCAGATCTGACACAACACCCACAACTATAAAACCTGCACTTTGAACATATTTAATAATTTGTTTTAATAATTCTCCAGTCATGGTAGTATCAAAACTATAGTATACAGGTTGTTTCCAATTTCCACACAATGCACGAGACATTGCCACCTGCACTTGACTGTGAGGTCCAAAAATCATGTCCATCTCCTGATCATAACAAACTCTAGAATCCACATTCATTTCATCAAAACTGATTACGCAGAGCCGCTCTGTTACTGTAAGGCTTTCAGCTTTATTTTTCATTAATTGTAAAACATCATGCAGTACTCCTGGGTGGCAATGAAAAGAGCATGAAACCCATCGTCGTAATGTAGAAAGTCCAGGTAAGGGGATTCCAAGGCATGTTCTCATATAAACATAGCATTTCTTGGATAAAGAACGCAGTGTCAGTGCCTTGGCAATATCATTTTGTGTCCAGTGAGGCTTCATTTTTGGAGATAAGAGGCATTCTATTTGTGTTTGGGAAAAGACTTGTTTCAAAATGTTTCTTACTTCCATTTTAACTTCTTTATTCTTTTTAATCTCCAGTGTTTTCATTTCCTGGGTCTTCTTTGCTAAAAAGCATGATGCTGAGCCGCCAACCAGTCCCTGACAACCCGCCCAAAGACATCTGAACCAACGCCCAGAATTCTGCCATAGGTCACTGTGGTCTAACTGGTTAAGGCATTGGGACGTTAACCCAAAGATCCCGGTTCGAGTCCGGTGCAGTGGCTAAATTTTATTTTGAGAAAATAAATTTAATAAATTATAGTATAATCATTAATTACTAGATGGTGCCACCTTAGTGCTAAATTCTAAAATTTAATTAATTAGTAACTCAACAGATGGTGGCACCATAGCTTTGATTCAAAAATAATCGTCGTAAAATGTAACTTAAACTTTGTCCGTCAGGGGAAGTTTGGCTAGATTGTTTGGTTGATGGAGTTGGAGTTGGGTCATTTGCCATCCAACTCTGCAACCCTGGCAGTAACTGTTTTCACACTGTCTGTCTCATACTAACTTATGCCTTTTGCAACACACTATAATTAATCTTTAATTTTTGAATGGGTCAAAGTTATTCTACTGATAACTATTCTGCAGATTTGATTGAAACTCATACAACTAGCCCTTAATAGATTTGTTTAAAACAAAACTAATAGACCATAGATCTCTTGATAGACAAATACTATAGTAACACCAACTGCACATTATTTTTAATGTAACTCATAGCTTTTATTGAATCTGTTGGGTGATTGAGTATAAAATAAAAATGGAATGAAATGAAGACTAAGAATATCTAACACAATTATTAAACATATTAAGAAGATTTGCATTAACACAGAAGTGAAGTTAAACTCCAATTAAATAGAATTCTACTCTTGATAAAGTAGAATTCCATTGATGATTTTTTTGAATAAAGTAGGGGCTGCCATTGGTGATTTTTATTGCTACTTATAGTACAAATATTTATGTTAGCACTAAATAATGTATCTCTACTGTGATGTTTTTCTTGCTGCTTACAGTAGTAATGTATACAAGCTACAAAACTGCAGATCTTTAATAGATGAGAATCATTGATTAGAACAAAAAATATCAAAAAAATATTTTTTGGGAACAAATTTTGGCTAAATGGTAGATTACCTGCTGGTGGAAAAAGCCATTGCGTTGCATCCAGCAGCATGGCATAACCTACATAGCAGACTTTTTTTAATGAACATATACATGCTTCTCCAGAACATAATATAGAGATTGATTAACATGAATCTCTGGTTTAAAGATTCTTGTCAGTCAATATATATTTATTAAAAAAGTGTGCTATATATGTGACATGGCACTGCCGCATGCAATGTAACCATCTTCCATCAGCAGATAATCTACTATTTTGCCCAAATTTTTAATACAAAAGAACTATCAATTTTGGTAAAGTTGTAATTGAGCATCAGCACGCGGATATTTGATAAACGACCGTCGACTCAAAATTATATTCTTACTTTTTGATTATATGATAGATTCTAATAAAAACATCTTGATAGCCCAGATAGTTTTGGAGTGATCTTTAATACAACAGAATTGTCGATTCGTATTTTATACATCAGTCGGTGAGTGGCGAATCTTCAATTCTCAAATGTATAGATCCGCGTGCTATGGCTCAACTAGAATCCTTCCTCAATTTCTAATTAAACCAGCTAGCAGTGGGGAGTAAATCTTTTAATTTTTTAATATACAGTACTTTAAATCTTTGTATCATAACTTTAATCACATGTAAGTGTGAGATCTTTGAGCATCTTTAAATTTTCTAAAATTTCCAACAGTCACCAATTATGCTGCTGTTGCAATATAATCACAACAGCAGCAAAATACCCTATTCTCTTACTCTTTTAAAATGGGTTATAAAATTAAATCTCGAAAAATATCTAGCGTCCTAATTTTTTTTATGACCATCAGATGTACTGAACCAATTTTGCATCGATGCCAGTTTTTTTTTGCTAAAAAAATGCCTTGTAACAATTTATTGCGTGCTTATTTGTGTTTGTATAATTGAGATTGCTGGTTTCTAAAAATTATTAAATATATGAATATATGTAGTCTCTAATTTTTAATAAAAGATATGTTAAGAACTGCATCCATTTTTTTTTTAGTATGAATACTGAGTCACCTTATATAAATGTCATTGATTTTGATGTTCCATGACTGAAAAGTTAAAAACCAATGGGCTATACACTAAGTTCGGATAATTGTATTCCCAATTTACATTTTATGTTTCTATTTATGCAATAGTTATTTGTAAATTACTTAAATTTGCAAATTTAATTTATTATTAATAATAATAATAATAATAATAATAATAAAT
>AYEL01049046.1:0-55026 GCA_000484575.1 Olivierus martensii | reverse complement strand
GTTTGCACATTTTTTATTATATATAATAGCTATGAAAACTTTGAATCCATTTTTTTCGGAATTGGCTGAATAGTGCGCGCTAATATTTTATCATATTAACACATGAAGGGTAAACTACCACCACACAAAGTTTGATTCCAAAGTTTATTTCCCAGACCGCGCCCTCTCCTTGTTAGATACTCATTCGCTTTTCTCTCCATTCCATTCCCTGTACTACACTTAGTCATACATATATCCAACATACACTTACTTCATCAATTATTCTTAACTCATTTGCCCACATAGTCAAACCATCTGAAAGCTGGTTACAATTACATGCTGCATCAATCAAATTCTTTTTCACTCAACATTCTTTTTATACTTTTGTCATTTGAAATATAATCATATTTTGTCATTTTGGCTGTACCCTCAAGTATAAAATTTCTTTCTACTCAAATGTTTTTTGTTTTTCATACCATAATCAGGCCTCACTCCCATACATTAGTCTGAATTAACACAGACTGAGACACAAACATCCTAGCACTCTGGCAAAATCTCATTGCTAGCATACCTCCAAGAATACCCATACTTTCAATCTAGCATTTGCCATCTCCAGTTTCTATTAATGCAGATCACTTCCTCAAATCAAATACACCAAACTCATTCAAATCATGCTACTGTCAAATTCCTTTATTAAATCCTATCTTACATTTTGTTTCTTTCTCATCTCTCTCAAATTCAAGCATTTTAATCTTACTTGAAATCTTCTCATTTGCATTCTCACCTTTATTATCTCACATGACTTATTCAGTCATGCAGTAAGAATATTCAGATGTTATTCTCTACCAGAAAGAAAATATCATTATTTTAATAGCAGACAGCACTTTCTTGCAACTCACTTTCATACTCAACTATCTCTAACATCTTTCCTCACATGTGTCAATGTATATATTAATGATAAAGACCTTATATTTTCCCCTTATTCTGATCACTAACTACTCTGACACATCTCCATTCACTCTCACTCTTGAAGCATACTCATTCTCTCTCATGTCAGCATACATTGCTTTAACAGCTCTAAACAATTTTTAATTAGTGCTGTACTTCCTCAGCATTTTTCATAGCTTACTCCTATTTACTTGATCATACATCTTAAGATTTCACAAATGAATAGAATGCTCTTTTTTTCATGCAGAGATACTTCTCCATAATGATACTTATTGAAAAAACTGATCTGTACATTTTCTTCCATTTGTGAAACACTGAATATTCCTTACACAGTCATCATTCATAGTCATACCTTCATTTTCTCAATCACAGTCATAACATATATGTTGCTAGCCATAATACAACTGCAAGAATTATACTACTATAATATTTGAAAATAACAGCACTAAACACCAGTTGAAAAATAATAACTAAAAGTTTTAATGAAAGATTTTCAGTTGCTATACAACCATCTTCAGCATTAAGAACAGAATAATTCTTGCAACTCACTTTCATACTCAACTGTTCTTAATGCTGTTGTATAGCAACTGAAAACGTTTCATTAAAACTTTGTTATTTTTCAACTGCTGTTTAGTGCTGTTATTTTCAAATATTATTAATAGAAATTAGTTAAAATAATTGTTTATACTACTATAATTTGCAAATTTATATATTTCATATTACCATTTGTAAATTGGAACAATTGTAGGGCTTCCCGGACGCGGCGCGTCGGCAAGCGACGCTGGCGCGCAGCAGACAAACGCGCCTGGCGCCACCAGAAAACGAGGCAGTCGCTTGTCATGCGCAGTATGCATTCGCCGACATAGTCGAGAATTACGCGTGCGCCGTGGAAGCAGCCGCGTCGACGAGTCAAATATGACTTCCGAAGAGTTTTTAGCAGAACGAATGCATAGCATAGTCTTTATGGAGGTGGCCTACGGAGCGAAAGGACCCGGCATCGAGTCCCATCAAAGACAGACAGAATTTATCGACCGATAAAAATCGGCTGGTAGTGCGAAGAAAAGAAAGCAGATGATAGAAGGAAAGAGCATATAAAAGAGAAAGGAGGGAAAACCCGTAATGAGAGAAACAAAAAAACGAGAAAGGAGCGCAAAAATTTTGCTTCCCGACAGATGGCGCCACGTGCGTCGCGCTGGATGCAGCCGCGCGATGGGAGGCGATTGGGGTGGACAACTCAGTTCAACTGTTACCCAAAAATTAACCAGTGCACATGCGCACACCGACAGCTTTCTTCTACGATGGCACATACAGCAGACTAACTTGTAAGTGAAGGTGTCGATATGTGTACAAGCGGGGAATCACTTTATAATCAAAATTTTGACAGAAATTTCTTCCTTACCGTATTTAAAATGAAATAGGATATGGAAATTTATGAAAATATCCCTTAAGAATTCATAACGAACGATTTTCCGATGGACTATATTGGCTTGCAGAAACATTGCACGTCCGCCACATTGGTTGATCATGTGACTCAGTAATGATGTCTCAGTCTTGTGATCATCGCACGCTGGTTTCGTTTTTAAAATACAATATGTGATTTCGAATCGGAATAACAATTTCGTTATTTTATTTCCCATTACATTATGAATTTTATTTTAAATTTGTAGAATAATAAACTTAATTTTAATATATTTTTTAATTTATTAAAAAAAAATATATATATATAATTTTTTCACTTAAACAAGTGGTGAGAACTGGTTATTTAATAGTTATATTAAGAAGCAAAAGTATATAACATGTATTTTGATGTTGATTCACACTACAGTATTTATCATTTTTCAATGTACCAATAATCATAATCTCTTTCACACTAGGACCATATATGCACTTTGCACTTTGAATATTGGAGTAAAAGTATCTTTTCATCTTCATGTTATTTTATATTTAACAGTACAAAAATATCATAAATGCAAATAGTTATTAATATCAAAATGATCATTCATTTTTTGTATAGTTTTCCTTAAAAAAGTATATTAATAAAAGATATTCCCTGACTTATGTAATTAATTGGGATTAAAGATTTTTATTTAGCTGAAATTTTGCATAAGTCAGAAAAATTATTTTTTTAACAAAAATTCTGAATCAGAAATTACTGGAGCTAGTTAATTAATTTGATTGCATCTATATTGTTATGATGCCATACTGTTCTGACTGAAAAGGAGACAATGTTGCTTGGAACAATATCATACAAAGTAATATGATACTTAAAATCAAGAAAACATAAATTAAGTAACATCAACTTTTAAATATTGTAAACCAACATGTTCAGACTTAACTTACAAATACAATAAATGTATATGCTTTATATTTCAAAAAAAGAAAAATTTTGAAAATATTTTTTATGTAAAGTCAAATTTACTGAAATCAAATATATGTAATTTGAGGAATATCTGTATATGAATATTGATAAAATATTGCCCCCAATGGAAAAAAATTAAAAGCCAGTGCCACTGACTAGGACTTCTATATTCCTCAACCCTTATCTACAAAGGGTATTATCTCCATTTTACAATGAACTTCTCACTATACTTCAATAGCTCATCTATGACTCCGTCCATGATTCTAATAACTATGCTAATTGCATTCACACTCTTCCATAATGATTCAATTTTTTTAGTCTCATATTCATCCTATTCCCATCTCTTTTGCTTCATACTACTACGAACTGACTTAAAATTTTTATGAAAATATTTTTACTAATTCATATTTTTTTTAACCTAGCACTTAAATGAGAAGCAGTAGACTGTTTTCACAAAAAACGTTATTCAATTATAAAGTTTTCAGTACTGCAAAATGTTGTTAAGTGAAGTGATAACAATGAGAGATGTTATGGATTTTTTTCATAACAATAGATCGAATCGTGATATATTCGATCTTGTATATTTTGAATTGCTTCGTCAGCCATGTCGATGTCGAAAACCAACTTGTCGACAACAAATGATTCTAAAAGCTAATGAAAGATGCAAAGGTGGATTTTGTTACCAGTGTCAAAGATGCAGATAAAAAAAATCAGCTACTGAAGGAACATTTTTTGAAAAATCAGCTGTCAGCTTCAAACATATATTTTATATTTTACATGGTTTTTCTTGCCAATTAAAAATTGGAAATGTTGCTACAATGCATCTTCAACAGTCATTTAATATTATGTTTTTTTCTCATACAAAGTTGGATTTTGTTACCAGTGTCGAAGATGCAGATCAAAAAAATCAGCTACTGAAAGAACATTTTTTGAAAAAACAGCTGTCAGCTTCGAACCTATATTTTATATTTTACATGGTTTTTCTTGCCAATTAAAAATTGGAAATGTTGCTACAATGCATCTTCTTCCAAAGAAAACAATCATTCAATATTATGTTTTTTTCTCCGAGATTTGTTCTTGGAAACTGCTGAATGACACCCAATATTTTTCTTTTGGAGGCCCAGGGACAGTGGTACAAATAGACGAATGCTGCATTAGTAGAAGTAAATACCATCGTGGACGAAGAATGGCTGGTTCGGCAAAATGGGTTCTGGGGATATATGATTGCAGTCTTCGACGTGGAATTATTATTTATATTCAAAACAGAAGTGCAGAAGTTATCGTCCCATTAATCTGCAAATACGTTAAGCCAGGAACAGAAATTTGGACTGATATGTTTACATCATATTCACAATTAGGAATATTGGGTCAAGTTTCACCTTATATCCATAAAACTGTTAATCACTCTCAAAATTTTATTGATCCAGTGACAGGTGTTTGCACAAATAATGTAGAAGGTTACTGGTCAAGACTGAAAGGTTTCCTTCGCAGACTTGGTGTAATGCACTCATCACATTTGCCATTATACATTGATTATTTTATGTGGTTAACAATATATAATCAGCCTGGAACATCTGTTTTCCAAACACTACTGCAGCATTTAAAAGAAAAGTACAGATTGTAAGGAATTTTCAAATATGTCATGATTCATACTAAAAGGCTGTTTTCAGAGACATTGGATAATAAAAAGTTCTTTTCAGAACCATTGGTGATTTTTGAACTGATATGAGCAAGATTATTTTTAGTGAAAAATATAGATCTTTTATAAATTTTTCATAAACAGTACCATGATAAAAATTTTTCATAAATAGCATAAAAGTTATGCATTAAATTTAAAATTCTCAGGTTAGAATCATTCAAGTTTTTTCAAACCATTTCATTTCAAAAATCATTCCAATCTTCTCCAAATCCTATCTGCCTCTCATCGTGGTGGAGGAGTGAATAGGAAATGCAGCTGATTATATCTGAAGTACTGTATATTCTTTTTAAAGAATTATATTAGACATAAAAGCTACATCAATATTCCTAGCTAATTTAGAAGGCATTTATATGTTGGATAGAAACCAGTTATATGAACATAACAAAAAATACTATACACTGTATATATATACTCGTGTATAGGCCGATTTTTTTTCAGGAAGGCTTTTTGCTTATAAATGAGTATTAAAAATATAAAAAAATGAACATTTTTCTGGTATCAGTTTGGAATAAAAAGTCAAACAAATGCATTTTGTCTTTTATAATGCAATATGAAAATTCTTTCCTGCAAGGAGACAGGCAAATTTTCAAATAAAAGTGAAACTCATATATTGCATCATTTAATCATTACTAGCATATAGAAAAATCCAAAAATATTTTCTAATCTTCTCTTCTTCCACAACATATAAATTTATACTACATAAGTAAAAGTTATCTGGCAAACATTTATATAATCTTTTTACAGCATTCAATTCTCAAAACAAAGCAGTCTTAGTAACCTCAAAATTTGTAATTTCTAAAACTGCTTAATAATAGTAATTATGAGGTCTACAATAATTTTTATTATTTAAAAAATTATTTTAGGAGAACTCTCACTACCTGTGCATCCATATTTGCTTTTGTATGAGAAATATTTTTGAAATTTTTTACAAAAGTATTTATTCCAAAAATTCTATTCCAGGACAGAATTCATGAAATTGTGAAAATTATGTTCCTAGATTGATATTATAGAATAATATATAATTGTGCAACATAAAATATTGCATTTAAATTATATGTTGTGCAATTATATAAAATTATATTAAAGTTTATAACATGAAAATTTTTAATTGCCGGTTAATTCTGTCAAATCTTAAATTTTTTAAATTACTTTAGAAACAAATAATCATTATTGTTTATACTAAAATTAACCAAAAATTTGGGTAATTTGATTTTGAGATATTGATATAAATAATTACATCCAGTGAGAGAAATGATAATGCAAGCATACAAGAATTATTTCATATAATTAAATGGCAATAGGATCAGATAGGATATGTATTAGTATAATTTCATTAAACGTCAATTTATAAAATAAAATAATTCATTGAAATGTGAACATTATTACAACTTTTAATTAATTGAAAGTGTAGAATTTGAAACCAACTAATTTCATTCTTAACAAATTAAAGAAAAGAAAACTGACAAACTGGCATCTTTAATCAAGCTAAAACACAAATAATTTACAAAATTTTTAATTTGAAAGTTCCCTGAGTACAAAAGCACTAAATTTCCATTTTACTGGTTAGATGAAAAAATCCTACACTAAAAAAATACATTTTTTGGTGTAGGATTTAATATTATTAGACTATGTAATTAACAATATAACTATTCTAATTTATATAAATAGATGATATTTATAAAAAAACATCTCAATTTGGAATTTTTCTATTCCATTACAAAACTAAATAAAGTATTGTATAGTAATCTGCAATATATTAGAAAAAATATATATAAATAATAATAATCATTTCTGAACTTATTCAAAAATAATCCATATATGGTATTTTTATATATATATAGATAGATAATGGCCTATATCTAAGTACAGTATAATTAAAAAACTTGCAAGAATAATTATACAATATTCAACATGTATTTTAAAGATATGATTTAGAAATTATTTCATAAAGTATGAAATTTGAACTACATAAGTTCAATTTTTGAAAATACTGTAATGAAAATAATTTTATATAATATAATTGTATAATTTATTTCTGAAAATGAATTGTGAAATTAAATTTTTATAAAAATAGTTTTACAATAATTTTTATACATTGATATTCTTAAAAATTAGCATTACTATATAAAAACGTTTTCCCTCAAAAATATTATTATTAAACAGTTAAATATTGTAATCATTATTTTAATTAAAATATTATTTAAGGTAAATTTGCAAAGTGAAAAACTAAATCCACATTTTATATCACATTTAAAACCGAAACCACTGTGCGATGATCACATGACCGAGACGTCATTACGGAGTCACGTGATCAACCAATGTGGCGGACGTGCAATGTTTCCGCGAGCCAATATAGTCCATCGGAAAATCGTTCGTTATGAATTCTTAACGGATATTTTCATAAATTTCCATATCCTATTTCATTTTAAATATGGTAAGGAAGAAATTTCTGTCAAAATTTTGATTATAAAGTGATTCCCCGCTTGTACACATATCGACACCTTCACCCTAAGTGAAATGTCCACGATTTCGTTCGAAATTTGATTAACAATTTATCGAGATGACATCAAATTTTTGCGGAATTGATGGATTTTTCCGCGTAAGGAATACTTAAATAAGATATCTCAGTAGTTGTTTTGATGTTAGGAAGTGAAAAAACCATTTTTGGAGCGGGGCGTATTCGGAATCACAGCCGAATGATGAAATGTTTCTTATGATTTTAGTAAAAATTCGAATTTGATTATTACAGTAATTCAATACACATTACGGAATGACATTTTTATTTTGATCAATTACTTCGCATCGTCTTTTATTTTAACAGATCCTAAGCAGCGGAGAACATCATAAAACTGATACCGAATTAACTGCGAATGTTTAGTTGAGACTTTCACTGTAAAATGGCGTCTACAGTCACAATCAAACCCAGAATACAGTAATGCATAAATTTAACCTTAGATCTCATTAATAATTTTTTAATTCAAAAAATATCATTATTATTTAATTTCAAATGACAATGCTAGCTAACTTACCGGAAAACGAATAAAGATATTTCGATTTACACTCTTATCGAATGTCAAAGTACGCTGAATCCAGCGCCGAATCGTTCGACGTCATGCCACCTGGCGAGAAAAATTGACACGAGAAATAAAATTAAAAGAAATACTTTACTTACTATACTCAAGAACAAAAGACTATACTGTTTGACTACTATACTGTATACAGTATAGAACGATATTGTATACTCTGGTATATTTTGACATGAACGCTCTATTTCAAAAAAAATCATTTTAGAAATTTATATTATGCAAAAATTTAAACTTTTGCTAATAAAAAATTTTATTCACTAATTATAAAAATATATATATATATATTCTTTATGATTAAGAATTGAAAACAAAAAATCAAGTTTATATCATCCGACTCTGTTTTTTTATATATATTTTACGCCTCTTTCCAATCAGGGAGATTACTAAAGGGGCGGGGCCAATTCCAACCACGGGCTGCACCCACACCCGTGGAGGGGGGCCGAATGGTGAAGGACGGGGATCACCGGGCCGGGCCCAGTACCCCGAAATAATCCGGGACGCAGGAGGCATGCGTGGCATGCCTACTGCGGCCTATCCAGCCGCCTATCCGACTCTGTTAATGTAAGAGAAAAATTATCATTTTAACTGATACTGAAAGTGAGGATTATAACCGTCCGTTTGCTTGGCATGATGACATATTTTAGTATGAAAGTTAAAATTATTTAAAAAATTAATGCTGCCAAATCTGTGCAAGAGATATGAGACATTTACAACCTCATCACGGGCTCATCTAATCTGAAGTTGATCAGTAATCTAAAATATTCGGATCAATGGGCATGTTCAAACCTTTCTGAAAAAAGAAATAAAATATCGCGTTGTCCGAATTGGCCGCGTGAAGACCAAGGTGGAGACACATCAGATTTCTATCAAAAAATGAAACCTGAAATAGAATAATTTGGGTCCTAATCCCTGAAAATTTATACAGGACCAGACCGTTGCTCCGTAACCTTTACAATTGATCTATGTAAAATATGGTAATTGGTTCTTGCTTTGTGAGATTCCGGCCATTAGCCAACCTTCACGATGAATAACCACAATACTAACTTAACACTAACTGTTTAAGAAATATTTATTTTCATATTTTATATCGTTATTCATCATTTAAATTAATAACTTACCAGCTTTTGCTTGAATGTTCGCTTTACTAATCGGTATGTGCTTTTGGTTGCAGTTTTCAATCCCTACAGCTAAAAAACGCTCCATTTCTATTACAAAACTTTATTTCTTGGTATTGACTATATATATATAAATATATAATAAAAGAATAGAGAACTTTTTATAACTCAACTGAATAAATAATAAAATAGAAAACATGGAATATGCATTTTCAAAATGGGCTGTTTAAAGATATAAACAATTTAAATAAATATTCTAATACATTTGATGTTTCAAGAGACTTTTAATATGAAAAATTTTTCAAAATCCCTTAAATAAATTAAAAATTAATAATGGACTATATATTAAGAATAAATGCCACTGCTACCACTAACAGCAGCTTGGGTACACCTCTGGAAGCCAATTCATTATCAACAATTAATCAAAATTTTTTGCTGAAGCAAAAATTTGTATCTTTCTCTACATTATTCATAATCTCTAATGAATCGCTGAGTTTAGTATGCACAAAAAAATTAAAAAAAATGTTTTATAAAAAATTCTCTAGTTCAGATATCTTATTACCAATTTAATCACATAATTAATTAATTGTTTTTGCTTCCTCCTCTCTATCCATTGATTATGTAAACCAATTTTTCATAACTAAACTGACTACAGTATACTAATAATGGATATATCTATTATCTAATTGTTTTTTCGACAATTAGGTTAAAACTTAATAATAAAAAATAATTTCATATTACTTTCTATGAAAAATAATCTCAAATATAAGAACAAAATTCTTTTCTGTCTATAATATATTGGAAAATATAGTACTTACAAGTTAGCTTAAGAAATTTAATCAATTAAAAAATTATATCTGTTAGCTTTTAACAAAATAAATAATGAAATGAAAACTGTAATTAATATGTTTATGAATAATTTGAAATTTCTACAATTTTCTTTTAATTCCAATTTCCATAAAATTTACTTAAATTTATTATTGGTAACAGTTTATGAAATAAAAAATTTTTCATAATTTTTAAATAAAAAATATTTATAATAGATTGTTTATTGTCATGTTAGATTTAACTTCAAAAAACACTACACAACTGGAAAGAAATTCAAAATCAACCAATAGTTTATGATAAATATCACCTATTGTATTATAATATGAATTATTATTATTATTATTTTTTTTTTTTTGAATGTATAATATTTATGGATAAAATGTCATTCATTTTATTGGGATCCATGAATCAGTCAAATTTTTCATTGAAATTAACAAAAACTGAATTCTTTTATTCATAAATTTTCACTTTATGAACAATTTCAGAGTAATATACACAGATAGTCTTTGGTTTAAAAACCAAATTAACAAATTTTTGATTTAAAAAAAAAAATACCGCTTTTTTGTTTTGCTAAGAAACTATTTACCATTGATCAACTATCCACTGTAATTTATTGATCAATTATTTTCTTGCTCATTTTCCTCACAGATTGCAACAGATATATCAAATTTACTGGGAACACCATTGATTTTAAAACAAAAATCACTTCTGCTTTGACTAGAGGATCTGGTATCGAATCATGTGTTTGGCATATACCAATAATATGAGTATCTGTAATGCACATACTACATTTTTCAGTGGTTTTGCAACTATATAAAATTATTTAACTTCATAAAATAATGATTTAACATTATTCAAATGTGTAAATCTTCAATATATATTTTTTATCTTTATATAAATTGGAGCTCAGTATTTTGTTATTCTATTGCACCAATCTCAAACTCATTCTCTTCAAAGAGCCACTTTAGACATCTTTGGCTGGTTGGAAGCTGCATTTAAAATTAATGCATTAATAATTTTTTATGAGGTAAATAATCTGAAGGACTGATTATTTTAACGATTTACATATTAATTTCCTTAATGATATGCCATAATTCATGTTCAAAAATATAAAGCACTTTAGACATCTTTGGCTGGTTGGAAGCTGCATTTAAAATTAATGCATTAATAATTTTTTTAAGAGGTAAATAATCTGGACTGATTATTTTAATGATTTACATATTAATTTCCTTAATGATATGCCATAATTCATGTTCAAATTCTATCATTTGTAAAATGATAGAATTTTTTCAATATAAAACTTTCACTTCTAATTTACAAATCTATTATGCTTTACTGAAGTTCAACAGAGTTTATTAAAACACTAAAGGTTAATAATTTTCAAATATTTTACAAAAAATGGTTATGATTTTTTTCTGAATATCTTCTGTATGCTCTCAAAATTATAATTTTTATGCAGGCTACAAAAAAGCATCGCAGCACAAATTTGAGATCACTGTTCTATTGGAATATGCTAAATATAACCAATTTAATTGTTTAAATAAGTAAATTGTTTTTTTATATTAATTAGTTCTATTAAAATAATTAAACATAATAAAAATCTATAATTAATGAATTTTTAACAAATAGAATTAAAAGCATCAATATTAACTTTCAGAATATTGAATTTATTTTTATCAATAATTTAGCAGAATGAAAATTCTTGAGAATTACATAAATTTAAGTCAAAATTTGAAGAAAATTTTATAATTTTTAACTAAAGTAAAATTGTAATGATTGGAATATTTATTGCCATATTATGCTTAAATCTGAAGATCATTTCATACTCTGAAATTCAAAATCTGATGGTAAAAAATAGAATGAAAAGGTAATCATCATCATAAACTATAAAATTGTAATGATTGGAATATTTATTGCCATATTATGCTTAAATCTGAAGATCATTTCGTACTCTGAAATTCAAAATCTGATGGTAAAAAATAGAATGAATAGGTAATCATCATAAACTATTGTATTATAGTATTTATAATTATATTTATTTTTAATGCTTTTAGAATGCTTTAACATCAATAGATAAAATAGAAGTAACTTTTTGATATCCAAGAACCATTAAAAATTTTTACACTGGAATTAATAGGAAATGAATTTCCAATTTAAAAATTGTTTTAAGTAAAAATTCCTAATGTTCAAATAACCTTCATAAATCAAGGAATACTTATACCTCTGTAAAATGAAAAATGCCTATATTTATAATAGAAAAATAATTATGTATGTAATTATTATTATTATTATTATTAGAAATTTATTCACTTTAAACTATTTTAATTAATAAAACATTTCAGAGCAACAGTTTTTAACTTTTAAGAGAAAAAGGCATTTTAGATTTTTTGTATCAATTTCATGGTCTAAGTACTAGAAAAAATTAAATAAATATAGAAGTTAAACTTATGTTTACATTATAAGACTTACATTTGTGGCAATATTATGCAAATCAAATTTGAACTACATACTGATAATTTTACATCACTTTCTATATAATTAATGCCTTTCAGAAAAAATGTGAGGTACGGAACAACTAACATTTTTAAGACCCTTCAAAATTTAAAATAAAACTGTGGACAAGAAAATAAAATCAATGATAATTAATATTTATTCAATTATAACATTTATTTATTTCACAGATGCCTTACTTATATTTAAAATGACAAAATTGACATAATGTAAAATGGTAAAAAGTCCTTAAAATTGTGAGGTCCTGGGCAGCTGCCTCTCTTACCTCCCTCTGATAGACACTGCATAATAGTCTACTACAATATGGAAGATACAATATAAATGTTATATATACAGTTTGCATTATATTGTAATAGTTATTATGATACACATATATAACTTTATTACAAAGTTAATTATCATAATGGGACTTTTGTTTAAAATCCCTTCAGTATGTACTAATCAATTATTTTCTATATTACTTCTCAATAAGACTACAAAAATGAATTATAAACAATTTATTTGTTTCTAATTCTATAATTGTTTTAATAGATTAAGAGTTCATTTCAAATACAAAAAAAATTTTCTCATCAGAAAAAATCTGATGCATCCTGCAGCTTCATTCTTCATTGAACACACAAGAAAGTTGCAGCGAGCAATTCTCTTTGTTTTAGAGGCACCAGACAGCATCTATCGTACTTTTATGATGTAGGACTTGTACCGTAGGTCCTCTTTTGCAATTTGACGCATTGTGACCTCACTCATACCCAATGTTTTTGCCAACTGTTTGAGAGATTGCCCTTAGTCCTCTGAGATGAGCTCTTGAACCCTTTGGATAACTTCCGGTGTCCTTGACGATCTCCCCCTGGAATGGCTCTTCCTTTCTAGGTTGGCAGAATCTTCTTCAGACTTCTCTGAAGCAGCATATCTAGCAGCAAATATCATAAACTGTCGATCTTGGATAGTTAAAGAACCAAATTATTTTGGAAGGTGAATGTCCAGCGCGAAGGCCTTCGATTATCGCTGTTCTCTGATAATATTCTGCACTCGATCTTAACCAATCAGCTATTTTATACTTATCCTCAAACGCATCATTCTGTCTGGCTTACTAAAACGTCAGCAGCATCATAGCACTGATGTAAAATATGGTGGGAAATTCAATTTGAAATTTGTCCAGATTTAGCTGACGCACTCTGCATATGTATATATAATATGTTAATAACAATTTACTTTATAAATTTAAAATAAAATAACAGACTTTTGATTTATAAAGTGCATATTCCCTTTACCTCTCTGACAATAGTATTAAAACAAAACGTCACATGAAAGTTATCATCATTATAAACAGTAAATCTGTATCTTTCTCAGAAATATCCATTCTATATTAAGATAAATGTAATCTAAATAATCTAAATTGAGATCATTTTCTACTTCAGATTCGGAGCTACTGTAGTCCGCCATATTGTTTTGCAAGATAATCTGTAGAATAAATTTTAACCCGCCCAAATTCGGCCAGTTAAGTTAGGGATAATCTGTAGAATAAATTTTAACCCGCCCAAAATCGGCCGGTTAAATTAGTCGATAGTTTATCCAGAGATTTGATATCGTGCAACTTAACAAGCTAAATCTGCAGATTAAAGCCTGTTTTAATCTGCAGAATAAGACACTTGCAACTGGCCCTTAATGACAACATAAAAGCCATTGCATTGGCAACTGCGCAGTATGGTGCTAAAATGGTGTACAACCTAGAATGCAATAAGTCTGGACAAAGAGCTGACAAAGGCAGTAATCGATATAATGGAGATATAGTTTTAATTTCTTATTTTATACCAGTTTTTATATTATTTGAATAAATTATTTAAATATAATTTTTCAAAAATAATTTATCTTTCAGGTACCACCAGTGGTATGCATACCATAGGTTGAGAACCGCTGGTCTAGATCAACATCATGGTTTACTTTCAAACTTATGTTAGGTCAGTTTGGCCAAACCATTGTAGAAAATGTATTTCAGAGACCTAGTTTTTTAACATCCCTACATAGAACTAGTCTAGAAAAGCACTGTTACGATAAGAATTGGTCATCCCTTCATCTTAGGAGTGATGAACTAATCAAATTGTTTGTAAGAATGATGTCAATCAATATGGTGAAGTATTCAAGTAAAGGTTAGCAAAATTTATCAAAATGTCAATGAGGAATCATTAATTAATCAAGAAAAAGAAATTTATAAATAAGCCAGAATTCTTGTTACATCATTATTATGCATTTTATATTGCATATACAGTGGTACCTCGCAATTAGACATCTCACGATTTGACAGTTGAATTTTGTGGGATAGCGCATAAGCGTGCATGGAATTGTGTGATGTCATTTATTTGTCAGTTTTTATTGGACTACTTTGGTGCTTACCCATATTGTTGGTTTTAATTTTCAATTCTGCATTTTTTAGAAAGTAAAAAATTTGTGCCTCCATAGTTGTTATTATTTTCTTGAGTGAAATTGAGGGATAGGTTCAAAGAGAAAACAAAGGAATAATCCAGGAAAGAAGAACACTTGATTGAGCATAGATAAGAAGAAAGAAATTGTAGATAAAGTGCAGAAAGGTAGAACAATTGCAGATGTAGCTCAAGATTATGGCATTCCTAGGACCACTTGGCAATGTTTTGCAACAGAGAGAGATTATGGGTGCTAGGGTGGTCTGCTGGAGCAATGAAGATTTCTAACAAGAATAGATCTTTAATCAATGAAGAAATGGAAAAGCTGCTTCTCACCTGGATTAGATAAAGAAGAATTTATTCTAACATGCAATGGCTAATATACTGAGTGTATTGTGTATAGAATAGCACATTTTGTGTTATACAATAGTAAAATACATATAGTAAACTATATAATATATTGTACAGTCTATGACAGAAAGGTTTTGACATCAGCGGAAAAGGTTTTATAGTACACTACTCAAAAACTGATTGAGTCATTACTTCAGTTGTTGATCGTTGTAGGCTATAATTTGGGTTAAACCATTCTATCAGTTGATTAGCAACGGTAATAGAGTGCATAATAAAATAAAAATAGGACAGGTCCAAGTTAACTTCCTCACACTATGTCTAAGAGGTCTAGGTTGCTAATCATTCATCATAGGAACAACGGGATGCCTGTGAAAGACATAACGAATATATTACAAATAAGTAGGAAAACAGTTTACAACATTCTAAAGCAGCACGAAGAGAGGGGGGAGCGTATCACCTAAAAAATCACCAGGTCATCCACGATTGATCTTCTTAATAATATCGACGATAAATGCATGTAATGATAAGTGCTGAAGGCAGCAAAGTTATCAAAGCTAATAGGGTGCATCCCGCATGCATCCTTCATAATCTGGAATCTGTAAACATGTTAAAAGCACCTCTCTAAGCTATTCTATAACCATTACCTAGCGTATAATAATGTTTTACAGCAATATATTTCAATATTAAGAATTCGAAGAATAGCAAATTATAAAAAAAATTGTTTTTCAACTTCACCAAAGTTCTAGGCTTTGCCCATTAAATAATATGTTATGTATTATACAGTTTCATATTTTTATTATATGCAAATCTGAAAATACTTAAAATAAACGAACTTTTGAGTGTTTAATGTGTATTTTTTATCTTACAATTAAAAACAAATTTTATATGAAAAAATCATATCGAAATAAGATTTTTAAACTTAGAAATTTTCACTTCTATATTCACAGAACAAAAAAACAAACATTATACAATTATCTAAACTATAATGATAATAATTTCAATACTGAGTTTTTATAACTTGTAAAGAGCATAATAAAAAATAAAATTGTCTTTTGTGTTTAATAAAATGGAAAGTGAAAGAATACAGATCGCATTACTTATGTCAAGTACGTCATAGAAATTCTCCCCTCTGTGAAATATTCCCGACCTCTATTTCGACCGCGGTAAAAACAGTCTACTTCGTTACAAGCTCCTGTGCGAAGATTTTCCAGACTTTACAATCGAAACTACTTTCTCTAATACAGCCCCTACGGTAGATGTCAAAACCTTTCTGTCATAGACTGTACCTCTCTCACCTCACTCATTAGAGGAGTGAGGTGGAGGTCCGACAATAAATTAATCTATTATCCATAGTCTTATATGGGGAAATATTGTCCCGCAATTCGACACTAGTTCGGCGATGGATTAGTATCAAATTGTGAGGTACCACTGTACCATAATTTCTTAAATTCTGTTTACAAACAGCTATAAAATAATGTAATGTACAGTACCATATACAGTATTAATATCATTGGAATTACCTGTTAAATTGATTAATTTATTTATACATCTGTTAGAAATTTTGGACATACCAAATTCTTAATCATTAAATATAATTTTCTTAAGTATCTGATGTAGATCATAAAATATTTTATATATAATAATTTAGTAAGTATTTTGTTCTTTAAGATGGTTAAAACAATACATGAGAAACATTATAACAAATATAGTGTGGATATTTGATATGATAATCCTTGTTTTAAGTAGATTTGATAATTTAGATTTCTAAATATGTTATATATAGCAAATCATTTTTACATTTCAATATATAAGTTTATCAATTTATAGTAAAGTAAATTAATTAATACACAAATTTTCATTTTGAAAAATATATACATTATATATATATATATATTAAATCAGCTCAATTAGCAAGTTCAAACAAAATTTATAGCAGTATAACATTTTCGGACTGCACCTCAGTCCCTCTTCAGTACTGTTACACACAATTTGATATTCTAAAATAGAACAGCCTACAGAACAAATAATTTAAAAACAGAATATATACATTATCAAGATTAAAAAACAAGCACTAGTTTAAAGTGTAAAATTAAAACTTTAATGAAGTGCTTTCAACTTAAACAAGTCATCCTCAGCATACAAATTTAAGTATAGAATGTTTTGGAACATACAATTATTATAGAACAATATATAAATTTAAAGATTTAAAAATTAAAATATAGGCTTTTGTCCGGTTCCAGGAAAAGTCGTTCAACATAGAAAGGTGTCCAACTTAACAGGTTTTACTGTACTACCAAATATTGATATTACTTTCCGGCCAAAATCACAAAAGTTAGGAAATGTTCGTTAAACAAAGCAGTTTACCCAAAGTGATTTGTTATGAAAAAGTCATTTTCCCACCGCTACTAATATACTCAATTTTCATTTTCTATTTTATATTTTTTCTCACTCATTTTACAAATGCAATGAATTCATAGTAAAATAAAAATAAAATTAAATTACAGTAATCAGTGAAATAAAATTTAAACACAATGATACAACAACAGTCACACTATCACTAAAATGGTGTATGTTAGAAATCAAAAAATAACTAATATACAGTCACAATTCAAAACTTTAAACTGAAATAGCTAAAACTAAAATTGACATGATTGAAAGTCTTATAAAAATGTGATGTCATTGATAGCTTGTTGATCATTAAATAATTACTAATAATTAAGAAAAATTAATTAATTGAGTTAATATAATTCAATTTTAGGATTCTTTTTATTAATCTCTCAAAAAAAATAGTAATAAATAAATGTGAAAAAATATTAAAAAGTAATATTATAGCACAAATTGTGAAAGCCTTGCAGGCCACACAAAATGGCTTCGCAGGCCGCCTTTTGGACAGCCCTGCTCTAGATGAAAGCATACACAATTGTATTTTATAAATAAAGAGCAAAGTGTGTGTCTTTATCAATTGGCTTTTGAACCAATTCTTAGAAATTAATTTAGTTGGAAAGAGTGATTGATTTATTTGGTTATCAGAAAATTTTTATTTTTTTTCTATTGAATAATTAATCTTTGAAAAGATGAAATCCACAAAGGCTTCTATAACCTACCAGCAGCAATCTTCCAACATAAGTTTAGTATAATTTTTTATTCAATAATTTATCTATATGATTTTAATATAAATAGGCTTAAATATTAGTTAAATAAGAGCAAGATTATTGCTGAACTCCATTGCATTTCATTTCTCCATATGTATGCACAATTTTGCCTTTTGTTTGGTCCAGAGATCTCATATAATCCATATTGTGTTTAAAAATTTCAATAGATTGAATGATCATGCTCAAATATTAGTAAAAATATGGAAATCACTTTGTCATATTTCTGTCATTAAATAGAATCAGTGAAAACTAAACAATAACACATACTGTAAGTACTTTGTGAAATGTGATAGATACTCAAAAGAAATATTTGATTTTTATAAACAGTTAAAAGTGAACAAAAAAAAAATTCATCAAAAATTTACAATTTATATTTTAATTCTGTCTTGACGTTATTAGTATTTGATTTTAATAGCATATAATGTAAAGATAAATACATATTAACCAAACCAATTCAGCCAAACTTCCTCTAGCGGACAAAGTCTGAATTAAATTTTTCTAATGATTATTTTTGAATTAAATCTATGGTGCCACCATCTGTTGATTTAATTCAAAAATAATCGTTAGAAAAATTTAATTCAGACTTTTTCTGCCAGGAGAAGTTTGGCTGAATTGGTTTGGTTAATTTGAAAAGGTTAATCCCCTGATTAGTGTTGATATGAGATGAATGGATATTCCAGATATCCAAATTTTAGTTAAGGATCAGGAAATATTCCTAAGAATTTGCATTTTTGCCAAATAGTGTTTTTCTCCTTTCTTAAAATAAGTTCAGTATGTCACCTTTCATTTTACAGCACAAATATAAGAGAATATTAAATTAAGCAATAAAAATGAAACTGTTATGATACTATGTTTTGATGATCAAGTACTCCAATAATAATAATTTAATACTGAATTTTAATTAAGTCTGAATAATAAAATAAATGTGATCATATTTATTTGTGAAATAAATTATCTTTAATAGAAAAGAAAAAATTGTTATTGTTGGGCTTGATGGATAAAAGTACAGCAGTGGAAGTGAAATTTCACTATATTAATACACTAATTTTTCATGTTAATATATAAAAAATTTCAATTTATATATATAATGTATACAGTGGGCCCTTGTTTAATGTTGGGGTTAGATTCTTGAAAAGTGTAGCTTTAACTGAAACAACATAAACTGAAACCATAAAAACCTATAGTCCTAGAATTATAATTCAGGGTTATGCTCTTATTGTGCTTTCTGTATTATAATTTATATTTTTTGGTAACTTTTGTCATCTAATAATTACTGTATTCATCAATAATACAATGAAAAAGAAAAGTATGGTTTTAATTAGAAAATATTGATATTATATAGCAGTTACATTTTACAGAAAGAAAATTATTTTTGAATAATTTTCACATTTAGGATTTATAAGTGTATTATTTATACAAACATAACACTTATATATTAAATAATTTTAACAGGCATTTTTGTAGATTTGCCTTTTATTACATTTTTACATTGTAACTATTTGACAACATTCTAAAACTTTTTTAAAAAATTAAAACTTATGAAAACAAATATCTAAACATAAAAATATACATCTAGCAAGTTGTTCCATGGAGTAGATATGCATTTCGGCTTTTGCAACGCCCTCTTCAGTCTTTATCACAAAACAACTGCAAAATTTACATAATCTAATTTTAAAATACTAAAAAAAAATTACATGAAATAAAAATATTAATTTACAAAATAATGTCCCAAATTATTAAAATATCGTCTACGTATCTCAGGTATACTTTTAAAAACGGGTTAAAAACTGGATCACGTAACAAATGTATTACTGAGCTGTCCGGAGGGACTAAGGAGAGCACATCCAGATGTATACCGGTCTTTTAAATCTTTACCGTGTTTGTTTGTTTTTATGTGTTAGCTCTCCTGCTCATGTAAAGCAGGGTTAGTTAGATTGTAACAGCTGAGGAAGACGCCGAGAGCATTGAAAGCGTTTCTGAATAAAAATCTTTTGACTGCAAAAGGGCTATTGTGTAGTTTTATTTGTTTTATGGTGCAGTCTGAATGATAGTTTAATAAGAACAAGCACTATTAGCAGAAAACAGTTTAAGTAAAACGTTTTTGATCTATTGCAGACCTTCATTAGTACAAGAGTAATTGAATACATGTTATAGAACATGTTAATTCGAAGACATTTAAAATAAAAAAATTAGTTAAGCATAAAGTTCTTTTAAACACAAATTTTAATACAAAGAAAACAAAGAAAAGGAGGATTATATCTTTAATAGTCATAAAAATAAAAACATAACCCAAGGAAGCCAAAAATTTGGACATTTCTGAAATAAACTAAACCACAAAAGTAGGAGAAAAACATAAAAAACAATAAAAAAATAAAATAGGGTATATTAACCTAGACTTTACTTTTAATTTTAATTATGTATACAAAGAAAATAAACTTTATACTAGCACTTCTTGCAGCTTAGGTTAATTATACATTTATTAACATAAATCTTGAAATAGGCAACGTAATTTGTAAATAATTTTAACAGGCATTTTTGTAGATTTGATTATAAAGGTAAGGATTATTTTGTAAATTAATATTTTTATTTCACTTATACAAAGAAAATAAACTTTATACTAGCACTTCTTGCAGTTTAGGTTAATTATACATTAAATACTTATTTATTTAGATAATGTTTTTGGCAATTCAATAGCCATCATCAGGCTATTGAACTGCCAAAAACATTATCTAAATAAATAAGTATTTAATTTCCTACTTTTGTGCTTTAGTTTATTTCATTATTATTAACAGTAGGATGAATCATATATAAGTTGTTAAAGGGTTTTAAAATATATATATATATTTAAAAAACTTTGACATCATCTATGCAGAATTCTATTTTATTTTATCTTTCATTTAAATCAATGTAGATCTGTTTAAACGTTTTACAATTTGTACAGGATAAATCCGAATTCAGGAAATACTAGAATTTCCTAGTCAAAATGAGAATGTCTTAATGCTGATCGAACATTCTAGTATTTCCTAGGCCAAATATGAAATGCTGAATATTTCTTATTCAAAGTATGGAATTTCTAGTTTTTCCTAGTCGAAATCCAAAGTAGCAAACAGTTAAAAGAGAAAAAGTGTTTATTTCTCATATATTCCCTCTCAGAGTTCGATATTTGCCAGCAGACATTTCTTTCTTTAGAGTAAAAGAAAAGTGTTTATTTCTCATGTATTCCCTCTCAGAGTTCGATATTTGCCAGCAGACCTTTCTTTCTTTAGAGAATATCTACCAGGATAAACAAATCTCATGGAGGAAGGCTGTAATCTACGCCAATGTAAATCACTCTTTAAATACGACAATTTTATAATTGTTATTATTAAATAAAATTTTTCTTGAATTATCTGATTTAAATTGAGTTTTATTGATTTTTTTGAATTATTTTTCTTGAATATATCAGAAAGAATTTAAATCTACATCCTTTCTATTATTTTATATCTTTTTATCTATTTATGTTTTAAATGTGTTAATAAAATATTAGTAATTAATCAAAATGAACAAATACTCTTTGATTTATTTATTTAATGTATATTTTGAAATAAAGACTATTTAAAATATTTTCGTTTGATTATAAATTGTTCCGATTTTTTATGAACTCGTCTTTCTTTTATCTTATTTATTTATTAACTTTTTATAATGTTTCAATATAATATACTAGTAATGCCAAGATAATCTTGTTTTTATCTTAAAAACAAGATTATCTTGTTTAAGATAAAAACAATATATGTCTTATATATATTTTATATTTCGCAGTCGAGTAATCTCCTAAAAAGTAAAAGTTACAATAGCCAAACTTGGCATAGTTCCCTACGATTTTCTAACTTGTATATTTAGTGATTTTTAGAACAATCATTGTTTAACAAAAATTCCATATAATTTAACAGTTGTCAATAGATGGCGCTATGTGTAGAACTAAATTAGAATCCCTGGATATATAGAGTACCACATTCCTTTGCGCCACCAGATGCCGTCAAATCGGCCATTTTATATCCTGTTAGATAGGGAGTTATCATTGCGTTCATAAGTCTTCTGGTTATTTTTTAAGAACATGCTTTGTTATAGAGCTGTGAATTGTTCTAATCGAACAGAAAAGGTTCATAGATTCTTTCCTCTGCCGCAAAGTAGAAGAAATTAGAGATAAAAAGTAGTTACAAATTGTTAGAAGGAAAGCTTTTCCAAATACGATCTTCGTTTGCCAGGTAAGCAACTGCTGTATTTATAAATTAGAAAAGAAATATAGTAATATGGTTTACTTTCCATACAGTTATCCGTGATTATCGAGCGGCATGAGGATATAAAATGGCGGCCGATTGCGTTACTCTATCTAGGGACTCTAAACTGAATATGAACTGTTTTTGAATAAATTTAATCGTTTTAGGCCATCACCATTGCGATATGACGTCATCGTGACGCGACAAACAGATTACGTCACGTAATCATGTCGATGACGTCATCGTAACGTAATATTGATTAATGATCATGCTATTTATACTTTAATAAATGCAGAAAGAACAAATAATTTCTACCAGTACAACAATTCGATTAGTCTGATGATATAACTTTTCGGTTTATGGAAAAGTGTCCCCTTGCATTTCGTTTCCCACTTTCACCCCCTGCACTTTTCGCCCCGACACATTTTGCCCCCTATAGTGGCCCTCGCATTTCGCCTCCCACATTTCTTCCGCAACACATTTCTCTCCCTGCAGATAATGAGTAGGATACAAAATTGTAAATACAGTCAACTCTCGATAACTCGAATTTTTATTGAAATCCCAGCCTCTTTAGTGGAGATTCGATCTTAATGGTCTTCGATTATTACAAATTAAACCTAATTAATTAGCAAAAATTAAAAAAGTGAAATCTCGCTTAATTTTCATTTAAAGTATTTTTTATAATTTTTTTTTTTTTTTTTTGTAGTTTTTCGCTCTACACCTGGTGGGTACTAAGCAATGTGGCAGTCCAGAGCCTGCCTGGATTGCCCATTTTCCTAATGAAGTCAGCCATCAAATAGAGGACGGGGTTCAATGCTAGACCCGGACCAGCCTTGAAAAAACTTTTGGAAGTGTAAGACCCGAGAATTTAATCCAGATCCATCAGGATGGAAGTACAACATGCTTCCACCGCGGCTATTTAGCCAACACACATTTTCTATTGGAATATTTAAATTTCCACATTTTATAAAATTCAATATTAAAATGTGATTGATATAAAAAACGATTTTATTACTTTTTCAAACGGGATCCGGAAAAGTGGCCCCTCGCATTTCGCCTTCCACAATTCTCCTTCCACATTTCGCCCCAGCACTTTTCGTCCTCAGCACATTTCGCCCCCTTGTAGATAATGAATAGGACACAAAACTGTAAATACAGTCAACTCTCGATAACTCGAATTTTTATTGAAATCCCAGCCCCTTTAGTGGACATTCGATGTTAATGGTCTGCGATTATCGGCCGGATTGGCCGCGTGGAAACGCTTCGGCTTTCCACTCTGAGGACCCGGGTTCGAGTCTCGGGTCCCACCCCTTGAAAATATTTATCATGGGGTCCGGGCCCGGCCCGTCGATCCCCGTCCTCCACAATCCGGCTGACCCCTCCGCAGGGGTGGGCAGCCTGTGGAAGGGCTTGTTTCGCCCCGTCACTTAGTATTCTCCCTGAATAGAAAGTGGCGTCATCTGTTAACAAAAAAAATGGTCTGCGATTGTTTATTCGCCCCGTCACTTAGTATTCTCCCTGAATAGAAAGTAGCGTCATCTGTTAACAAAAAAATGGTCTGCGATTGTTTGCAATTTTTTTTTGTTAACAGATGACGCCACTTTCCATTCAGTGAGAATACTAAGTGATGGGGCGAAACAAGCCCGACTCAGTAAGAGGCGAGGCGAAACAAGGACCTATTCCTATGACTTTTATATGGATTTAGATTTCACAGGCTGCCCACCCCTGCGGAGGGGTCAGCCGGATTGTGGAGGACGGGGTCTGCCCACCCCTACGGAGGGGTCAGCCGGATTGTGGAGGACGGGGATCAACAGACCGGGCCCGGACCCCAAGATAAATATTTTCAAAGGGTGGGACCCGAGACTCGAATCCGGGTCCTCCAGAGTGGAAAGCCGAAGCGTTTCCACGCGGCAAATTGCTGGAAGATGTTATCCTTTTCCTGGACAATAACATGAATGTTTACAATGAATTAATTTTTATTTGAACTTTTCTAAATATTAATATACTTTATTTAATGTTTATGAAATCTATTTTAAGGTTTCAATTTTTAGATATTTTTTATTCATGAATTAAAAAATCTCATTGTCGGTCTGGAGGAATGTATTCAGTCCATAGGTCATGAGTTATTCAGTATTTAATTACAGTAGAACATCAATTATTCAAACATCAGTTATACGAGCCGTCATTTATTTGAATCATTGCCGTCGGCCGGATGGCCGCGTGGTAAAGCTTTGACTTACTACCATGGAGGATCCGAGTTCAAATTCGGGTCCCACACCTCCAATTTTTCAGAATGGGTCTGGGCCCGGCTCGTTGAACTTCATCCTTCAACCATCTGGTTGACCCCATCATGGGTGTTGGCCAGCCTCTGATGTGTTCTATAAGTGGCCCCCGCCAGATACAGAATATCCCAGGAGGATATGGCGGCTTAATCTAACTAACCTAACCTGAATCACTGCCACCCAAAAATATTATACACTACAGTCTATTTCAAGATAACCTGACAGTAAATCACTACCATTGTTGTGAGTATTTCTACACAAAGGAAAATAGTCCTTATTAGTAAAATTGATATACTATCCTATAATTTATTGTTTTGGGAAATAAGATATCGAAATATTAAATTATTGAGATGATTTAAAAATATATATTTTAAAATCATATGACAAAATTTAACAAAATATTGTTGTTATTTACAAATCGCGTATGAATACAGTGTTTCCTTTGGTAGTTCGGCTGTCAGGTTATCTTGAAACAGACTATAGTATCTATTTTTAGTGCACTGATTATGCAAAAATATTATTCCTGCTGTTTAATCATTCGTTTCTAATTACTATATTTATTCGAAGATATATAATTATGCATAATATGGCACAGAAATAGTCTTAATTTGTCATTATAGAAGCTATAAATCAGATGCTAGCCTCTTTGGAAATATTATTCATGGGATCAAAATCCGGCCCATCGATCCCAGTTCGCTACAATCCGGCTGACGCCTCCTCAGAGGTGTCAACCGGATTGTAGAGAACGGATATCGAGGTGCAAACATGTCCACTTCTGCGAAGGCGTCAGCTGGATTATTAAGTCAATAGAGTTGTTATAGCCCCACTATTAGGCGGTCGGATGGCCGAGTGGTAACGCTATTGGCGTGCCACACAGAAGAGGTGCAAACATGTCCACTTCTGCGAAGGCGTCAGCTGGATTATTAAGTCAATAGAGTTATTATAGCCCCACTATTTGGCGGTCGGATGGCCGAGTGGTAACGCTATTGGCGTGCCACACAGGAGGACCCGGGTTCGCGTCCCAGGTCTAGTAACTCCTGAAAAGTTTTTCGGGGCGCTGGGGCCGGCCCGGTGAGCCCGTTCTTCACTATCCGGCCTCCCTCCAGGATGTGGGTGCAGCCCGTGGTTGGAACTGGAACTGGCCCCGCCTCTTAGTAATCTTTCTGATTGGAAAGGGGCATAAAAATACACAAAAAAAACTCCACCATTTATTAATCACCATTGATTGGAAAGTTGCCTCATCTATTAACAAAAACAAAACCAGATGATGGATTTAAGTTTGTGTGGAAATTTTGGTTGTTATTTACAAACCATTTCTTAAATTATTTTTATAATACTCCATTCTTTATAATATACCTAAACCTATAAACACGATAGTCATGTAAATCGAGTGTTGGGTATATTTTAATACCATGTAAACGGAAATCGTGTAAATTGAGACTAACATTTGTATAAAGAAATGGGAGGATAGATTATATGACACTCAAATAATTTATGTATTTTTTAAAATGAATTTAACATTTTATTTTTATGTATAAATGTATAACAACATTTTAAGGATAATAAATGGCGCATAGTAAAAAGGATGAAAGCATTTGTATAAAGAAATGGGAGGATAGATTATATGACACTCAAATAATTTATGTATTTTTTTAAATGAATTTAACATTTTATTTTTATGTATAGATGTATAACAACATTTTTAGGATAATAAATGGCGCATAGTAAAAAGGATGAAAGTACGGAAATCTTCAAAATTTACGAAAACAGTTTATTCTATATATAAAAATAAAGAGTTTTTTCAGTATATTCTTCGCTTGTTAATATAAAATAATTTCCTCTTTCTGAGTTAAATGTCGCTACTTTTTTCTTTTTTTTGTATTTTTACGACCCTTTCCAATCAGGGAGATTACTAAGGAGCGGGGCCAGTTCAAACCACGGAACTGGCCCCTCTCCTTCACCCACATCCGTGGACGGGGGCTGAATGGTGAAGAATGGGGATTGCCAGGCCGGGCCCAGAACCCCGAAAAAACTTTTCAGGAGATACCGCATCCGGGACGCGAACTCGACTCCTTTGCGTGGCACGCCAACGCAATACCATTCGGCCATCTGTTCACCCACATCCGTGGACGGGGGCTGAATGGTGAAGAATGGGGATTGCCAGGCCGGGCTCAGCACCCCGAAAAACTTTTCAGGAGATACCGCACCCGGGATGCGAACTCGACTCCTTTGCGTGGCACGCCAACGCAATACCATGCGGCCATCCGGCCGCCAAATGTAGCTCCTATTGTTACTAAATTTCTTTTCTTTCTTCCCTTAGAAGTTTTTCGAATTCGTTTATCAAGGAAATTTTAGTAATCGGCAAAGAAATTGCGAGTGGGTAAGGGCCATGGTAAGGACTGTAGACACCATTTTTAATTAATGCAAAATAATTTATTTAAAATATTAATATGATTATTTATTTTTTATTATTTACATGATTATATAAATATGATCATATCATTCAAATCATTATATATATTTTATGAGAGATTTTGAAATTGTGGTAATTTTTATTAAATAAAATGAGAATTTTTGGCTATTTATTAATTGAGCTAGTGAATGCTGAGTGGCAGCAGTGGCGTGAGGAAAGACAAAATGGCGGTATTATCGATTCATTGTTCGTTCTGAAGACGTTGAGGAGGTGAAGTGTTTCTCCTTTATTTGTTTCAGTATTAAATTACACTGTAAACATGGAGGAGATAGTGGCTGACGTGTGTGGTTTGAAGTTTGACATCGAAATCGCTCTGGAACAGCAGTTAGGAGCTCTGCCTTTGCCGTTCCCCGGCATGGATAAGTCAGGCGCAGCCATTTGTGAGTTTTTCATGCATGGCATGTGTAATAAAGGGTCAGCTTGTCCATTTCGGCACGTGAAAGGAGACAGGACGGTAGTATGTAAACATTGGCTACGTGGACTATGTAAGAAAGGAGATCAGTGTGAATTCTTGCACGAATACGACATGACCAAAATGCCCGAATGCTATTTCTATTCCAGGTTCCATGCTTGTTCCAACAAGGAGTGCCCTTTTCTCCACATCGATCCCGAAGCCAAAATCAAGGATTGTCCCTGGTACGATCGCGGTTTTTGTCGTCATGGCCCCAACTGTAGACATCGGCATACTAGACGAGTCATGTGTATCAACTATATGTGTGGTTTCTGTTTTGATGGACCCAACTGTAAGTTTATGCATCCTAAATTCGAACTGCCCATTCAGGATCCAGCGCAGCAAGCCAAAAAGGCTACTATGTTGTGTCATTATTGTGGTGAGCCTGGTCACAAGGCTGCTGCTTGTAATAAAATGCCTCAGGAAATGAAAGAAGAACAACAGATGAATCGCTTGCAGACCATTCATACCATACAAAGTATTCAGACACAAGTGACACAATTGTATGGTCAAGATTTTGGTTCCAAAGCATACAGACCATTAGAACAAGTCACCTGTTTTAAATGTGGAGAAAAAGGGCATTATGCTAATAAATGCCCGAAGGGGCATTTGGCTTTCTTAAGTACTGCTCTTCAAGGTCCGGGTAGTAATAACTCTCAAGGTGTAATGGAACAGTAATGACAATAATTAATTTCATATTAAAACATATATGTTTTCTTTGAACCAAATTAGTTTTTAGGAATACATTAATGGAAAAGCCGCATAGATTTCCAATTCCCACTTCAAATTGATTTCTTTTCTTTGACGTTATTTAATTTTATTTTAATTCTACCTAATCATCTACTTCAAAAATAGTCAATTTAAAATAGTTCTGATAATTACTTTTGGCATAAATTATGTATTTTTTTAACATAAACATTTATACGAACAGGTTAAGTTATAATTTTCTCCAATATATTTTGTAATTGTTTTAATTTTGTTTTTATATTATGATGCTCAAAAAAATTATAAAGTCATTTAAAGTACATTGATGCATTGCATATTTGAACTTTTTCGATATATGTATATATGCTATATGGCTAATTTAAGTTTTCTAAATCAACAGATAATATTTTAAAATATTAGTGTGTATGTTTGAAGGGAAAATATTTTTTATATATCCAAATAAAAATCTAAAAACTGTCTAACATTTACAAGTAAGATTTTTAACATTTCAGATGTATTGAATTATACTGTCCTGATTTTTATTTGTTATTGGATCAAGTTTTTTCATTTAATCAATGAATAATTCCATGTTAAGAATAGTTCACATCTTTGTTGATGTTATTAAAATAGTTTTTTTTTATCAGTTGTCAAAGCAACCAAATTCTTGTTTAATTTCATAAACAAAATTTGGTTACTAAATTTTTTTATGAAGATTTGATTATGAAATCAAATACATTATTACAATATTGTTAATTTTAAAAACTTAAAATTCTTGACTAAAGAATAATTTTCAATATAGAAATGCTTTTATATCAAACATATTGATAAGAAATTTTTATTTTTAGTCATTATTTGAAAAAGTTCAAATTTATGCAAAAGCACTAATATTGTACTTTACCTTTTTATTATTTTACGTTTTCGCCGATAGATGGCGCTATGTTTTCATGCTGGACGAAATTAAGTTTGACGGATCAAGATTTTGCCGGTTAGTGCCTTACTTTATGTGTATTTATTACATCAATGCCCATATCCTGCATTTATTATAAAACTGCGAGAATCTATCGAAAGTTAAAATATCGATAATTACCTAGTTCTAATGGTAAATCTGTTTCGCTGAGGATTATTATTGTGGATCCTGTACGGGTGCATCGCACATTCAAGGACTTTTGTAATTTTTCTTCATATATTTTTAAAATAAAAAAAAAAAACTAAGAAAATAGGAGGCATTCGAACAATTTTTTCGATAATGACTCTCCGTTAAAAAATGTGATAATCTACTAGAAAAATGATCGAATTCAGATCATTTATAATGAGTTACAAAGCAAATAACAAGACTAAAATGTGAACTTTTATAACCCAATTCTAACAATTTGGAAGAAATTTTGTCTTCAATTCTAGAGCGCCATCTGTTGTGCAAGACTAATACATTCCAAATATAACAAGAATTTTTCATTGGTAAGTAGGTAACAGTTCTTCTGGTAAAACTTTATAAATAAAGGCAAAATAACAATACAGATAATTTAAAATTAAATTTAAATTAGTATATATTTCTGTCCAGTCGATTTTTAAAGTATCAAATTCTATAAATTTGATAATTTAAAAATACAGTTTAGTAGTACGATTTATGTGAAACAATGTGATTTTTATGCAAAATGTGAATCACCTGAACTTAACTCGTGGACCAATGTTATCATTTATAAAAAAATTTTACATTAAATCCAAATTATATTATCATAGAAAATTATTTTAATAGAAAACAATTCCGTAAAGTGCATGTGTGTGTTTATAAGAGTTTACATTGTTTCTAATTTTTTATAAAGCTATATCTGGATAAATATTTGTCTCATAAAACCGCAATCAAATTAATTATTAATATCGACACGTATTGTTTTACATATATATTGAACTTAAGTTGCAATTAAACAATATGTAAAATTTGTAAGTGTGGATTGGAGTACTCATAATGCTTTGGAATTACGCATTTGTGCATCTCTATGAAAGATTCTTATTTCGATCATCGCCATCTGTTTGGTAAAAGCAAAACATCGTCATGTTGAAGTAGCACATGGGGCTAATTGCATCAAACCAGCTGACCGTCTGTTGATACTTATTACCAACATGGACGATAAGTAAAAGCTGGCGACTACAGAATTCCATCAATCAGATTTTTTACAGCTGTACCCGACAGTTGACATCAGAAATGGCTAAGTTTTATTTCAGAGCAGCATTGATTTCAATTCATTCCTTCTTCCCCAATCTCTTCTTCTCTGACTTACGACGAGAAATAAACTACTTGAGAGAAATTGTAAAAATATACCGTCTTTTTTTTTCTTCTTCTTTTTTCATTCCATATCTTCCTCTCTTTTGTCTGTTCTCCGGAAAGGAATCGTTTAACTTCAGCACTTTCCTCCTCCTACCAAGAAAACTCTCCGTTTTTTACTCCAGTAATCTTTAGTGTAAGCCTTATAAATCTCTTAATATAAGCCGCATATTTTGATAAAAACTTTAAATTGATCCTTTTAAATTCGATTGAAGACACATTCGTGACTCGATTGGAAGAAAGATAAAATTCTAATCTGAGTCTTTCGTCTAAGATATAAATTGCTTATTGTGGCGTTCTGTCGCACTAATCAATGGGAAATGAGGAAAAAGAATTGAGGCAAAAGTCTTTTTTTTTTTTTCCAAAATCAAAGAGAATGATATAAGCAATTAATAAGTTGGATTGCATATTAAAATGGCAAAAGATAAACTTTTAAGATCGAATTAAAAGCAATGCTGGGTTGTTCAGTAAATAATAATAAAATAGCTTGGAAGTAACAAAAGCGTGATTTGTGCTGTTCGTTCAAATTAGCCGAGTTGGAAAAATATTGTCTGACTGGAGTTCAAATATGGACTAAGGTTTATGATGTTTTCTACTTTCTGTTATCAGTGCAACAGACTGATATTTAATAAATAATGACGGTCAATCCAAGTATCCACTACTAATCCTGCATCACGTTTTCCTTCCGGATATCACGTGATCTGAGCCCCAGGGGAGAAAGCGTGACTTTGGATGTTAGGAAAACTGTTGCTAGTGTCCCAGGCCCCATCTTATTGCCAAAGACATTTGTGGTGTATTTACGTCACGCCTTTGAAGAATTTAGTGTTCGCCGTTAAGTGGCGCCACATCGCCAACGACTTACTGCACTTCTCTCAATAATTAATTGCCTATATAATTTCCAAAATCTGTTAAGGTTTTACTGATGTTTCCCGTTGGATTTTGGTAATTTAATTTTGTGCCGATGGCTTAAACAACGCCTTATTTGTCGGATTAGTGGCCGCACATTAAATTATCTGTTTATAGTGTGCCAAAGAAAACTTAATACCTTAGTATGCCGACATTGTTTACAGAACGATGCACAATTAAAAAATTCAAATATTCATCTTTTCTAAATAGATTATCAACAAAATTTATAATCTGATAAATTAAAAACGACTGCAGAAAGTCAAAAGAGAAAGCAGAACTATTGCGAAAAAATGGTATTCGTTTAGAATGCGTTGATCGCTTTACCTGACTTGAAAGTCAAAACGAAACGCGACAATTATCATAAGCTTTAAAACCGATTACGATAATTGTGAAAATTGTTATTTTAATATTAACAGTATTTAAACTAGAGTGTATTGGGTTGTACGTCAATTTCGATTCGATAGAACACGCCCTTTAGCGAGAACGTGTGAAATTAGACAATGCTAATGACCAGAATAATGTTGAACGTCGGTAATGAGATAGACAACGAACAGATGTCACCTGTAAGCATTTGGGATTCTATCCTTGTCATCTCAAGTGTCATGACAATCAAGCGAATCAGACTCGTTTTGAATAACAAATTGCTACGAGTCACAATAAAACAGCTTCGGCTGCTTCTATTCCTCCTAATCAATGGGAAAATAACTTGAAAAAATAACTTTCACTCTACTTAACTAAGGAGCTAATTGACTGCAATAATTAAATGTTATCTCTTCTTTTATTTTCGTACGTTTTGTGCTTTTTACTGGAAAAGAAATTCAAACTACGTTCTCTCTGTAAGAGCACACTTAAAAATTTCTAAAGCTACATTTAAAACAATTATAATCATAGTCTATGCGTGCTTCTGTCTAAAACTAAATCAAAAGTTCCTAATGCTGGGATATTTTTAATATAAGATAAAAATTAAATTTTAAATTAAAATTAATACAGATGAGATTTTTATTTGAAAATTGGAGAGAGGTTTAAATGCATTCATTGTAACTTTAAAATGTTAGAAATAAAATACTGTATAGCATATAGAAAGATAAGTTATAAATTTATAGAGCATTCTAGATTTTTAAATAGAATGATAATAAAATCTTTTATGTAAAATAGTTTAGAAATGTAAATGAATATTGTAGGCAAATTAAGTACTGTAATAGACTAGGAGCAATGCAGTGAATAGTTTCTTCAATGTATTGAGTTCTTATAAAATCTTTTGATGATACTGTATTCGAATAACTTATAAAGAACATCTCTTGATTATGGAAAATATTCTTATTCATCATCAGTAAGTACAGTTTATTTATTTTTAAACATTAGATAAGAGTATATATTAAAATAGATTTACTCGAAAGAAATCATCATGCTTTACGTTTTCTAATGTTTTTATTTCTTATTCTATATTATTAACTCAGGATGTATTTATGATTCATTAATAAATTTTCAACAGAGATCGATATAATATTGTAGCCTCGCAACTAATAAGTGAATGATTGTTCAAAATTCCCGATTTGTCATTATTTTTTATATATATCCTAAAAGAAAATAGGTTTATATTGTTTTCTATTTTCGCCATTTCATAAAATAGAATTCGAGATTTCGTCATCGTTAAATAACAATTCATATATATATATGCTAAAAGTCATATTAATGTTTAAACAATTACGTGCAACACAATAAACAAAAGAAAACTTAAAAAGTTAAAAAATAAATTACAATAGAGGCTGATTAGTAGCATTTATGGAAACCATTGTGGTGGTATGTTAATGGGTTGATTGTCATTAATTATGTGCATTTTCTTTCTATATGCTTCAATAACAATGGCTTCAGCAGTCTTAATATCTTTGGCTTTATCAAATTGTCTAACGATACGTGCTTGACTCCATTCAATGTTGAGTTTGTATTGGTAAAATTGTTTAACAAGTGCAGTAGAGAAGTTAGCTTTTTGTATGTCATTCTGGTGTTTTTTTAATTGAATGGCAAGAGACCTAGTTGTACTACCCACGTATACTTTATGCTTATTACAGTCATTGTTATAAATAGAGATATAAATGCCAGCATGCTTAGAAGATGGTAAGGGTGGTTTAATGTTCTTTTAATATACATTATCTGTTAATAATGATGATGATTGACAATTTAATTCATTTGCTATACTTAAAGTGAATAAAACATTCATGATATTAAAGGAAAATAAGACGATAAAATGGCTATATTGATGGATTTTGTCCAAACTGCACATGTCTGAAAGTCTAGATTCAAATAAGACCAGCCTTTGGGCATGTCTATAAAGTAAAGCTTAAAATCAGCTTTCATACTGAGTATTAGCTAGGTTTGCACCTAAACCACTTTCATGAAATGCAATTTTCAGACATCTTTGGCCTAAATCAGTTCTAGACCATTTTTTTGGACCTGAGATCGAATTCGGGTCTCATTCCTAAGATTAGGTTAGGTTAGTTAGAATAAGCCACCTTATCCTCATGGGATATTCTCTATCTGGTGGTGGCCACTTATAGAACCCATCACAGGCTGGCCACTTTTCTGAAATCAGGCCTATCTGTTTTTGAATTTATTCATTATTCTAGTTATAAGTGAACTAACATTTTTTTATTATTTAGTTCTAACACTTGTTTGTTACTTTTAATAACCATGAATATTCAGTTGTGTTTTATCATGTCAGTGCTAGATTTTTTGTTTGTTTGTTTTTGGAATTTATATTATTATTCAAAGCCATTTAGCAGTCAAAAGATTTTTATTCAGAAATGCTTTCGACACTCTTGGCGTCTTCCTCAACCGTTACAATCTGACTAACTTGTGTAATATTACTTGTAGTGTGTGTTTGGTGCAGTCTAGTTGAATGTTTATTATTTGGAATTTATTTTCTGTAAGTTTAGAAGACCTGGCCAGACAGGACTCTGGAATTTGCAGAGTTGTTAATCATTAGGTATTAATTAGAATTATTGATAGTTTTGAATATTGTGATTTTGCTAAACTATTATTCTGCTAATTAATGCCATGAATTTGGAACTTCAAATATTTTCAAATATAATGTAGATTTAGCTTCAGTTAAATGGATTAATTTCATGTAAAAAAAAGAATAGTAAGATATTGTTATTTAATATATAGAAATTAAATAGGTATCATACATAAATAAATCTAATATAAAATTAATTCTATCAAATTCAAATCCTGTAATTTTGATTTCTCTGAATGATACATTAATATTTATACATTTTGAAAATCTGCATATTTTTTAGTGTGTTATTTTTGTTATTTTTAGATATCTAGTTGAAATTTTCAGGATATCTTCCTTTTATCATGCTTTCTATGATTATGCAAAAATCATTTTTTTTTGAAAATTTGGCCTAGTAAATAATTTAACACAGTAATTCCCAGCAGGGATAAAGTGAAATTAATTTAGGTCATTGCAACAAATCAGCATTTTATGATGTTTTTGGTTGCAACTGACCAGCATTTTACATAAACTAGTCTAATTACTTTTTGGTTGAAGAAAAGTTTTTGGCATTTTTTTTCTTAAAAATCATGAGAATTTATTTCATATAATGGAAAAAAAGTCTACAGAATATTAAATAAAATCAAACAGTTGAATATAATTTTAACAAATAGAACATAGAACCCTTACATATAAAAAGGTTGCCCACTCAGAAAGATTCAATAAAAGTAAAGCTCAAATTTGATGGATTTTTAATACTAGTCCTATTTTGATGAAAATCAGCATTTAGAACTAAGTTTTAGCAGCTATAGACGATGGATATGATGATAGTATTTATCCAAATTTAAATTGGATCCAATGGTGGCTGAATAAAATTCAATGGATATTTTAATTTAGTCCGATTTTGTGTTTCCGACTAAATTAACCATCTGGTAACATTATGGCTTTTGACCAAAGGACCTGAGATCAAATTCGGGTCTCATTCCTAAGATTAGGTTAGGTTAGTTAGAATAAGCCGCCTTATCCTCATGGGATATTCTATATCTGGTGGTGGCCACTTATAGAACCCATTAAGGCTGGCCAACACCTATGATGGGATCAACCGGATGGTTGAAGGATGGGGTTCAACGGGCTGGGCCCGGACCCCTCCTGAAAAACTGGAGGTGTAGGATCCGGATCCTCCAGGATAGTAAGCTAAAGCTTTACCACGCGGTTATCCGGCCGACCTCATACCTATGAAAATATGTGGTGATCTGAGACTCGCTATCCATGATCATCATCAACACTAATATGAGTGGCCTAGACAGGGCTTCAATTCGCTTAAACTATTCCATCCCAACTTAACCTATGTGATGACATGTGTGAAAGTAACCCTGTATGTGTGAAACCTATTCTATGTTAGGTAGAAGCTTAGAACTATGTTAGTAGAAATTAAGTACTATGTTATTAGAATCCTAGAACTATGTTAATAGAATATCTAGAAAGTATGTTAAGAGGAAACTTATTTTAAGTTAGTAAAAGATTTACAACTATGTTAATACCTAAAACTAATAATTTTATTTTATTTTATTTTTATTTTTTATTTTTTTAGCTAATTAGGTCTAACTGCTTTCGTATTTTTTTTCTTTTGGTCCTTAATCCAAAATTAAAAACAATATCAGGATAGAGTATATGGACAACAAAATCCAGTTTTTTTGTGCCAAAAAAGTAAAAAGTTATGGCAAAATATTGAATATCAGATATCAAATTAAATATTTCATGGAGCGTAAAAGAATGTTTTTTTTTTTTCTTAAAGTGAGGAACACTAAAGGTTAATAATTTCCAATTGATTTGTGTTAAGAACTTGTGCACAAAGTACTGTTGTAAAAGTTTAAATAAGTAATCATCTGGGGTCCAGGAACAGATTAATCCATTTTATATTAATTCCTATGGGGAAAATAGTTTTGGTTTACGAACGACCTTCAGGAATGAATTAAGTTTATGAACTGAGGTTTTACTGTACTTTAATATATTATTTATCTGATTTCAGATTTTTATTTAAATTATTTATTAAATTTTAAATAATGATTAAGCTGTTTTTGCATTCAATCATTATTTTATTTTATATATACTAATAAATTTTGAAATTATTTCATAAAAAAGAAACCAAAATTGCTTAATAATTAACTGTGTAATTAGAAAATAAATTAATATAAGATAAAAAAATAAACAATACTTGAAGAAATAATTATTGTTATAACTTGAAAATGGCAAAACATTGATAGAAATGATATATATGCTTGTGATAAATTTTAACACCACAGTCACAATATATAGTGATTACTGTACATTCAGCATTTCTCTATAAGAAGAAAAATCAAATTATTTTGTTATCAGTAATTGTAAAGACAGAGAATTATTTTTATAAGGAAATCATCATAATTTGCATATTATACATCTGATTAAAAAAATCCCAAAAAAAAAAAAATTTCTTCTTGGATGAAAAATGTTATAATACAAACAAGAAAACATCAGACAATATAATAAAAATAAAATTTTATATAATATGCAGTTTAGAAGCTATGTGAGTTGAGGTATCTTATCTCGTGATTTTGTGTGTTTATTGTCCTTAGGCATTTGCCTCTCGCACTGATGTGCCACTTCCAAATAACCTTGGACTATCCCTGGTCATAACATCCATCCCTCTGTTTGTGAAATAGAAAGTTCATTTGTTTTGACTTTGGGAAAAGATTTATGAACGTGAGAAATATGATAGTCTTGTTTGTTTACATAATTTTAATAAGGAGGTAATAAATATCAGGTCTAGACTTTATGAGCCAATTTATTCCTGGAATCTACTCATGAAAATAGAAATTTATTTCTCATAGATGTGCTAGTTTTAATTAAGCCACCATATCACATATGGGCTATACTGTATCTGGTAGTGACCACTTCTAGAGCCCATTATTGGCTGGCCAACACCCACAATGGAATCAACTGGAAGGATGAAGGATGGAATTCAATAGGCTAAACCTGGACACCTGGAAAATTGGAAGTATGAAATCCAGAATCAAACTTAGTTTCCAAAATGATAAGTATTTGTTTTACCATGCAGCAATCTTCTCGACATAATATATTATATCAAGTCAGACCTTGGTTACTAATATTGTATAGGGATTGCAAACTTATAGCATACATGCCCAAAATGGCATGCTGGAAAATTTTTTAGGCATGCAAAATTTGGAGCTGATATATTGTTTTTAATTAAATTAACATTTGGATTGGCATGCAAGAGGTAATTTTTACAAAACTTTAGCCAATTTTGGTACATACATTTAAAAAAATTCACTACCCTTGGTATAGGACATACTCTGACATAGGTATGTTTGATCTACTTAGGATTTCATTGAACAATCCACTTATTTAAGTTTGGGAATTTCTGTATATAATAGGTTCTAACTTAAGTTAATTTGGCTCTAAAATCTCCATGTAAATCCAATAATATGAAACCATATTACTACTGCTTTTAATGGTGTTTAACTACAGAAATACTTCCAAGCACTAACAAGCAGTCCTAAATAATATATTCAATATTTGATATACATGAATGCATACTGTAATAACAAGAAGATTCAGTCATTATAGGGACATATGCTTAACATTATAGGGAAAAGAATAATTAACAATGATGACTAATATTTTAGAACTACCAATCATCAGTATTCTACAAACTGAGAATCCACATTGGAAATATCTCCCAATACATTGAGTCTCCTTAATCCTATTCACCAAATGATAAATAATACTACCCTTTCTCTTTGACTATAAAAATAAACTTCCCACATATACACAGTATCCCCCTACATAAATTTACTGTAAGATGTTAAATAAAGGATAAGCTGCTCTGTCAATGCCTTTTAATGTTTAAAAGAACTGTTACAAAATAAATATATAAAAAGCACGAAAAAAATATAATAAACATACAATATATAATCTCATCTTTTTAATCTTATATTATGATAAGTATAGGCATATCTCACTTTCCAATGATTTGCTAATATGGCACTTGTTAATCATATTTCATGTTTTTATTTTATATCTCAAAATGAAAATTATTTGCAAAATAATACTTATATATATATATCATACAGATAACAAGCACTATTAGCAGCAGAGAAATATATTCATAACAAAAAATTTTTTATTGAACAAACGTTTTTGGCTTTTTAAAGCCCTCTTCAGGTTCATACAATAATTTGATGATGATGTTCTAGAATATTGAACCGTTCTAAGAACGTTTGTATTCCAAAGAATTTTAAATTAATTTTAAAATAATATACGCTATATAAAAATTATAAATTGCTTAACAACAACATAACTGTTAACTTGGTTACATACAGACTAAGTTCATTAAATAATATACAGGATGTAAATTATCTCCTTCAAAAAAACTACACTACGACATAGACGAAATTCAAGCGATTAAAGTGATATAAGGCACTTGGGGTCACAAATCGGAAGCCCAGGCGGGGCGAAGAAGAGCTGTAACGTCATTGCAGAAAAATTGCGCTGTTGACTTTAATTAATTTAGTTTAACCAGTTCGACAAGGTACACTGTTCTTATGGATCAATTTGACAACATCAAGTTAGCCGACATGTACATGTGTTTTGGCGAAGCTCATGGTAATACACTGGCAGCAAGACGACTGTATCAAGAGAGCTACCCTCAGCGAGTACTATCTACTTACGAGACTTTTCGCATTGTAGACCGTAACTTGCATGAAACGAGAACTTTTCAGGTATGGCAACACTCCAACTGAAACCCATGTAAATCATTTTCCAAAGTACTGATATATTGGTTATGTTGTTGTAACTTAACAGGGATTCAGACGAGAAGCTGGAGGCCCCGTGCCTCGTTTGAATGCTGTGGTAGAAGACGTTGCATTACACATTGTCAATCAAGCAAAGTGTGAGCCAAGCACAAGCCAAGTGTGAGCGAACACAGTCGCCCACACTTGGCTCGTGCTACACAGTGCCAGGCCATTCAGCTTTTTGAGGTTCAATTTACGGCGTTGCTTGCGATTTGCGGACCCCAAGTGTCTTATATCACTTTAATCGCCTGAATTTTGTCTATGTTGTAGTATAGTTGTTTTGAAAGAGATTATTTACACCCTGTATACAGATAACATGGAAATACAATTATTATTTTTGCATCTTAGCAGCATATTCCCTTGCTTTTGGTAACCCACTACTTTCTCGTTTAATTATTTCTCATTATTTTGTCTTCTCACTACTTCTAAAGTTTCTGTTAAGAATTTGTTCTTTCTTCTCTACCTGCCTTACCACTTTAGCTTGTCCCAATATATCCTCGTATCAATCTCGTAGGCTTCCACCGCTAGGGTTGTACTTAAGTTAATTTTGGTAATATCTCTTCTATGTTCTAACAGCCTCTGTTCTAATGTTCTTGATGTGACTCTCATATATTTTGAGCATTCGCCCTTCTCCTCGTTCTTTACTAGTATTTCATATATGCCAGTTCTTTCAGATTCTTTTAACGGCTCTTTATCATTCCTTAATCTGTTGTATATCATTGGGAGTCTCCTGTTTGCTACCTTCTTCCCTTGACTTTCTACTAATTTTCTTATAAAACCATAATTACTTAGATTATGTGATATCGGCATATAACTTTTTGTGTTCTCTATGATTTCTCCCATACTTGCTGCACTTCTACTCTCCTTCATCTTGTTAAGCAAGCTCCGATTTACTGCTTTGTAAATGCTTAGAATAAATTGTCTTTTGTATCCACGTTCCTCTCCAATCCTAATTATATACTCTATTTCTCTCTTCATATCATCATCTTTCTTACAATAAATGATGGCCCTTCAAAAGAAGAATATGAAGGCAGCCTTTTTATACGCGATCCGGTCTTCGGAGCAGTTAGGAATAATCACCGGTTCATACGTCTTTTTACGGTAAACAGAAGTTATTAGTTCTTTCCCTTGTGCTGTTATTTTTATATCAAGGTAGCTGATCTCTCCTTTACTTTGCTGCTCTACTTTTAATACCAATCTGTATGCTTCTACTGTAAATTCTTCAGCTAGTTTGTTAACTTCGGTATCATTCTTCCATAGAGTTAGGACGTCGTCCACATATCTCTCATAAAATTTTAAGGACGGTTGGAATCTCCTCACTATTTCCATTTCTAGGCTCCTTAAAAGTTATTTCCGCAAGTACCGCTGCAATCGGGCTACCGATCGATACACCTTTTGTTTGTTAATAATAAGCGCCTTTAAAAATAAAATACAAATCATAACAAATTGTACAGACAGTGTTTCTAAGCAGTGATGCACAGAGGTGTGACTCAGGTAGGTTCTCGAGTAAAAACCTGTAGAACAGTAGGCATATGGGCTCAAGTCGCAGGGATGGGTAGAAACTTTCAAAGTCATATTTCACAAATACATCGTTCTGGTTGTGTTGTATTTTGGTAATTCTTTCTAATATACTATAAGTGGCATTAGATGTTAGTTCAGTGTCAAGCACCATTTCGCTATTACTTTTTTGAGGTCATAAATCGGTGCTCTTCTTTTTTCAACTATAGGTCTTATTGCTATTGGACTTTTATGTGTTTTAATAAATCCAAACAATCAAGGGAAGAAGGTAGCAAACAGGAGACTCCAAATGATATACAACAGATTAAGGAATGATAAAGAGCCGTTAAAAGAATCTGAAAGAACTGGCATATATGAAATACTAGTAAAGAACGAGGAGAAGGGCGAATGCTCAAAATATATGAGAGTCACATCAAGAACATTAGAACAGAGGCTGTTAGAACATAGAAGAGATATTACCAAAATTAACTTAAGTACAACCCTAGCGGTGGAAGCCTACGAGATTGATACGAGGATATATTGGGACAAGCTAAAGTGGTAAGGCAGGTAGAGAAGAAAGAACAAATTCTTAACAGAAACTTCAGAGGTAGTGAGAAAACAAAATAATGAGAAATTATTAAACGAGAAAGTACTGGGTGTACCAAAAGCAAGGGAATATGCTGTTAAGATGCAAAAATAATAATTGTGTTTCCATGTTATCTGTATATATTATTTAATGAACTTATAGGGCTGATTGTTTAAACGGGTTCTAGACCTCGGCCGTGGTCTGAACCACGGTTTTATAAAATTTGCATTGCATAAACGAAGCGTCTTAGCAGACGCGGCTCAGACGAGGTCTAGAAAACTGGTTTCTAAAGTCTATTTCTAGACCAGCCATTAGCCAGGTTTAGAATCTAGACTGCATCTTGCACATGCGTTAAATTTTCATAGTTTGTAGAATTCTTCATATTTAATTTGAATTATTATTGAGTGATATATAATTTAAGGACTATATTAAATGTTTAAGTGCAATTTAAAACATTCTTCGTTTCTTCTCTTCGAACTTCCGCTATATTACTGACATCATTATTAGAGCTCGATATACTGATTGGCTGAAAATTTCCAAACGACGGGGCGCGTAGGAATTGTAATAACAGCCGAGGTTTAGCCGCCGACCGGTATAGTCAAGGTCTTTGCAATGCTTTTAAAACCACGATTTATCTGAACACTGTCTAGACCCGGTTTTTGCTGTAAACAGTGGACTATAGAAACTTTGTTTAAACAATCAGCCCGTAGTCTGTATGTAACCATGGTAACAGTTATGTTGTTGTTAAGCAATTTATAATTTTTATGTAGCATATATTATTTAAAATTAATTTAAATTCTTTGGAATACAAAATGTTCTTAGAACTGTTCAATATTCTAGAACATTATTATCAAATTACTGTATGAACCTGAAGAGGGCTTTAAAAAGCCAAAAACGTTCGTTCAATAAAAAATTTTTTGTTATGAATATATTTCTCTGCTGTTAATAGTGCTTGTTATCTGTATGTTAGTAAGAGTTTAAGCAGTTTTTACTCAGTAAATATATACTTAATTTATGTTTTATATACCTATTTTAACATATAAATAGGCTGGGCATGAAGTCATCCTGAAACACAGTGTGAGACCCAAAATTGAAGTTGGATCCTCTAATATGATACATGAATGCTTTAAAATATGGCCATCTGGCAGTATTTTTTAGATCTGGTGCTATAGTGTAAATATAATGTAAATGTTTTAGGCTGAAAACGTATTTACGTTATCTCTAGTTACAAACATTTGTACTTGCAAACATGAAATTTCATAGCCATAAATCTATCTGCTTTCTTAATAAAATCATACAAAGAACAAGCACTAAAACTACACAATAGCCCTTTTGCAGTCAAAAGATTTTTATTCAGAAACGCTTTCAACGCTCTTGGCGTCTTCCTCAGCTGTTACAATCTAACTAACCCTGCTTTACATGAGCAGGAGAGCTAACACATAAAAACAAACAAACACGGTAAAGATTTAAAAGGCCGGTATACATCTGGATGTGCTCTCCTTAGTCCCTCCGGACAGCTCAGTAATACATTTGTTACGTGATTCCACCTCCAGATTACATAACGTTTATAATAAACAAACTTACAAAAATTTTTTTTTTTTTTATACAAAATGTATGGTAACAGTTATGTTGTTGTTAAGCAATTTATAATTTTTATGTAGCATATATTATTTAAAATTAATTTAAATTCTTTGGAATACAAAATGTTCTTAGAACTGTTCAAACCTTCCATCGGCCCCCTTCCTAACTTTCGACGAGGCTGCAGGCCCCGTAAAAAAAAAAGGTTTTACTCGCAGAAATCGATGTTGAAGCGATGTTCCAACACGAAAGGATCACGGAACTGAAACTGTTGTGTTGTTCGAGGCCACCTGCGGCATCGAGAGCGACGCGACGGCCAGCTAACGGCCTGCGCTATCGATAGCGTACGGGGCCTGTGGCCTCGTCGAAAGTTGGGAAGGGGGCCGATGGAAGGTTCTCGCTGGGCGGACCTCCGTGGGAGCGCGCTGCCCAGTTCGACCCTATCCTCGCTGACGCTCGGACGATATTTATCAAATTCATCAAGAATTTGTTTTAAACTCACTTCTTCAGCTTCAGCTTCTGGCACTAAATCAAATGATCTGAATTGTTTTTTCAATTCGTCTCTGCATACGTGACGAAAAAGTGCCGTTTTCGTTTTTTCAGATTCGTTGCTATATCTCAGTGCTTCTACATAATCCTCAAAATCTTGTCTCCAATGCCTCCAGGATTCTGACGGATTTGAACTGGCTTCAAATAGCGGTATAATTAGTAAATTATTTGCCATTTCTTCTGTTTTATATACCTGTATTGCACTTCTAACCAAGGAATCTAAACTACAGAAAGAAATTCTGATGGAGGAGAGCGGATAGATCGGGTATCAGCCGGATCAAAGGTTAAATAACCCACATTCCAAGTTTTCCTCTCGCTGGCTTACAGCTCTGTCTTTCCTCGCCTTATTTTAAAAAAATGCGGGTTTTTAGCAAAAAAAAAAAAAAATGCTAAGGTATCATTTAAAATAAGTGAAAAAATATACATTTTATATTTTTTTAGCAAATTTAGATGGATTTTCAATTTAATTATCTCATTGTTAAACAGTCACACAATAAGCTTTAAAGTAAGACTCTGAGTTTTTCTATTGAATAGAAGCCAAAATATTAAGAGTGGGACATTTATTACAAGATGCACTGTATATATTTAATTTAGGCATTTTTGGACTATGCAATTTTCAATTTGAAGAGAAATTTTTGAAATAAATTGAACATATACAGTATATGAATTTACTATATTGTATAATATTTTCAGTTTGCCTTCAATATAATTAAAATATAATTTAAATCCTGTTATTGTAATATTTTAGAAATAGGCTAATATTAAATTTAATATAAGTCTATAAAATTATTTGCATTATCAAGTATGAATTATATTTGCAATAAGCTTAACAAATAAAGCAGTAATTTTGTGTATTTTCTTATGAATAGTTACTTAAAACACTGTTATAAATAGATAAGAAATAATATATATACAAATTAAAACATATAAGATTTATATATATGAAATTATATAAAAATATAATTTCATATAAACAGATCATATATATTTTATGATTTGTAATGTTACAAAATAGTGCCACGTAAAATCTACTTTTTGATAAAATTTGAAAATGAGATAATGTATAATGTGTTTGAAAGTTATTTTATCATCAAAAACTACAACTAAATTTTTGTATTCACTATTGATTAACAATACTATTAAACTGCTTCAACTAAGACTACTTAAATACATAAAAACACAGCAGTTCTTGCACACATCCTCGAACTGCTCTGTCCCGTCAGTTCGTCTTTTTTTTTTATTTATATATATATATTTATGTTCGTCTACATAGTGCTGCCATCTATCGATGGAATTTACATATATGACAATTTCCTTGTTTTGTGCTTAATTTATTTGACAATATTGGTGTAGTTACAGTTTTTGCTTCATCAAGTTTGAATTTTTTAAAAAGTTGTTGTGTATACCCAACTTGTTTTAATTTTATTTCATTACTTTACTTTTCAAATTCTATTCCCAGAAATTTTGAAGGATTTTTAAATACTTTAATTTCAAATTCTTTAGTTAATTCTAAAAGCAAACGTTACATCATAGATATATCTTTTCCAAATAAAATTCCATCATCCACATATATTGCTGAATATCAATGAATCATAAATAGTAAAAGGTTTAACTAAGACTACTTAAATAAATGAAAACACAGCACTTCTTGCTGTAAAGAATCAAACTAAATTTATTAGCTTAAATACAAGCGAACGTTTTCGATGTGCTACGTTTTCGATGTGCTACATCCCCTTCAGGCACGCTTTGCGTGCCTGAAGGTTAGCTTAAATACAAGCGAACGTTTTCGATGTGCTACACATCCTCTTCAGGCACGCCTTAAGAAGTGCTGTGTTTTTATGTATTTAAGTAGTCACTATTGATTAAATAGTTTTGACATAAAGTGTTTATTACGTTTAATTAAATATAATTATAAATTATTTTTACTTACCTGACAATTTCTTGAATAAATGATTAAATAATTGTATAATTTTATAAAATCTTATTCAATTTATTTCTGAAATATTATGTCTTTTTCTGTTACTTCTTCAAAATCTTACTGTTTAATAATAAATACTTGTATTTAAGCTAATAAATTTAGTTTGATACTTTTCTGCAAGAAGTGCTGTGTTTTTATGAATCATCTGTAGCTTTAAAAATATATTTTTCTGTTTTCAGCTGATCAAGACCTTTTGATTTCAAAAAACAGTCAGCCTTTGATTTCAGCTCAAAGGAGCTTGTTTTAAACCATAAAGAGATTTCTGCAACTTACATATTTTATTTTTTATATCAAAATCCTCAGGTGGAAACATGTAAATATCTTCATTTAAATATCAATATAAAAATGCTGTTTTTACATCAAATGTCATTATCTGATATTTTTTATTTGTTGACAAGGCAAAAAATCATTCTTAATGTACTACTATTAACAACAGGACTACATGTCTCTTCATAAGCTATCCCTTGTTTTTGTTCACAACCTCTTACTACAAGTCAGGTCATGTAAATACCATCAAAAAATCCATCTGCTTGTAAGTATTCTTTTATTTTTATCAATTTCATCTTGATCTATTAATTTCCATGTGTTGTTTTTAAGTAGAGATTTCTTTTCCTCTTCTATAGCTTTCTGCCATTCACATTTGTCTAGTTCTGTTACTGCTTCATTGTATATCAATATGACATAATCCTCAAGTTTTTCTGGTATTTTTATAACTCTTCCATATTGGTTTCTTTTTTCATTGTCATTGTTCAATTCTGTCTTATTCATTTCATCCAAATTTGCTTAAACCATTTGTTTAAGATCTTCAGTTTCTTCTTCACTTAATTCTATTTCAGCTTTTTGAAAATAACCTTTCTTGACTTCTTCATTGATGTCTTTTGTTTCAGAATTGTTTATACAAATAACATCCATTGTTTATACAAATAACATCTCTTGCATATATTATTCTTTTCTTATTATCATCCCAAAGTTTATATCCATTTATGGTATATCCCACCATAATATATTTATTGCTTCCATCATCCAATATTTTTAGATAGCCAAGTTCTTTAGCAAAAGCTTTACTTCCAAAAATATTTTAAATTTTTGAGATTTGGTCTCACCATGCCAAATTTCAGCAGGTGTAGTTTCCAGTGTTTCAGTTGGGTTACGGTTGACAAGATAAGCTGCAGTAAGAACTGCTTCTCCCTATATATTCTTCTCAAGATTAGAATCAGCAATCATTGCTCTTGCCTTTTCCATTATAGTTCTGTTGATTCTTTCAGCTTTGCCATTGAGCTGCGGTGAATATGGTATTGTGCATTCCATAATGATTCCTTTTTCTTGACGCCATGATTTTAGTAAGTTGTTGACATACTCTTTTTCATTATCACATCTCAGTTTATGAACTTTCAAACACCATTTAGCTTCAACTTCAGTAACATATGTTTTCACGACATTAACCACATCAGTTTCATTTTGAATCAGATACACCATTATGAAATGCGAATAGTCATCTAAAAATACCACAAAGTAATTCTTCTTATCCCATGTCATGGGTTCAATAGGTTCACAAACATCTGTGTGAATAATTTCTAGAGGTCTTGTTGCCCTTTTCCTTTCAGTATTTGAAAGGGAATCTCACATGATTAGCTTTAATGCTTATTTCACAGAGTCCATTTTTTCTATATCTTTTACAGAAATATTAATACCATCAGACATTTTCAGGATTTTTTTCATATTGTCAGTACCCAAATGATTCAATTTTCTATGCCAATTTTTACAAATTTCTTTTTTATCAATGACAGTAAGAACATTTTCACTTGGCTTAGAAATTACATTTACAGTATATAAATCATCTTTTTCTTGTCTTCCATCTAGAACCTTTTTCATTATTTTTAAAAATTTTGACTTTGTTTTTTGAAAAAAATCACTTTTCCACCATTGCTAGTTATTGAGTTTACTGACACTAGGTTTTTAGTTAAGTCAGGAACATACAAAACTTTGTTTAACTTAATATTTTCATTTTCCAATTCCCCGACAGCTTCAGCTTGCATAGATTGAAATTTTTTGGCAACTTCAATATTTGAGTTTATGAATTTGACATTTTTCAGAAAAATTTTTTGTTAGTCATATGTGATGAACTACCTGAATTCACTACCCAGGAATTTTCAAAATTATTACAGTTGTTTTCAGTCAGAAAACACAAAAAAAACACCTTGATTTTTTCATTATTTTTGTTTCAAAAATAACAATCTTTATCAGTGTGATTATTTTTTGCAGATGTTACAATGTTTATTATATTTGCAAAATTTGGCTATGTGTCCTACAGTTTTACAAATAAAGCATCTTTTGTCATTATCTCGTATCTTTTGTTATGGATTCAATTTGTTATGTAGCTTTTCATTGAGAGAAGTGTCCAAATGATTTGGATCAAAATTTTTAATAATTTTTGTTTTGAATGCAGTTATTTGTTGATTTTTATTATTTTTATATCTTTCCTCTCCTGCTATCAGTCTGGAAGTCAAATTAGATAGTGTCTTTTCATTTTCAGGTGTTGACTCCCATGCACTTAAAAAAATGTTTATAATTTTCTGGTAGGAATATCAACATCGTATCATCAACGTTTTGATTTAAATTTTTAAGTCTAAATGCTAAGTTTTCTAACTTGCTGATATAGGTTGCAATGTCTTCATTTTGTTCAAAGGAACAACTGAAAAATTCTTGCTGTAGATCAAAATTTTTAATAATTTTTGTTTTGAATGCAGTTATTTGTTGATTTTTATTATTTTTATATCTTTCCTCTCCTGCTATCAGTCTGGAAGTCAAATTAGATAGTGTCTTTTCATTTTCAGGTGTTGACTCCCATGCACTTAAAAAAATGTTTATAATTTTCTGGTAGGAATATCAACATCGTATCATCAACGTTTTGATTTAAATTTTTAAGTCTAAATGCTAAGTTTTCTAACTTGCTGATATAGGTTGCAATGTCTTCATTTTGTTCAAAGGAACAACTGAAAAATTCTTGCTGTAGAACACATTTTTGTTGATAAGAATCTCTTTCATATATAGAACACAATTTCTCAAACATTTGTTTTGCTGTCGAACAATTTATAATATGCATCATGGGCACTTTGTATTTGAAAGGGAATCTCACATGATTAGCTTTAATGCATATTTCACAAAGAGAGTCCATTTTTTTCTATATCTTTTACAGAAATATTAATACCATCAGACATTTTCAGGATTTTTTTATCATTATAAGGTCATTATAATCGTTTTCTGAGCATGTGCATCTTTCTTTTCCCACTCACCCTTAGCTTCATCCCTATCATTATCATTATAAATTTTTTCTCCACTCACTATTTCAAACAATATTAACCCTTTAAAGAATATTGTTACTTGAAATCTCCACACTTGAAAACTATTAACATCTGTTAACTTTTTGATCTGACTACAGTCATCCATATTTCCCGCCATCTTTTTCTTTGTTCTTTATTCTGAGACTATATTCAAAATTATTTACAAAGTCCTGGGCCCATAACCTGTTGAAAATGTGTGTTATGCATAGTGGACTTTGTCTATTTTTTATAAAAAAGTAATAAGAGTTCACTTACAGAACGTTTAACTTCCTTTTATTCTTCTATTTTTTACAACCAAAACCATTGCTATTTTTTATGACCAGCTTACATGTGATCCACTTGGCAAGAGCAGACTCACACCACAAGTGTTGCCAGTACAGTTTTAAACTTTAAAATAATAATTATATTTTAACAGGGGGGTTGACTTATACACAGATCAAAAAAAAATCCACTTTTTTTGGCTGGAGAATTTGAAATAATAAGCCAAATAGTATCTTACTGAACATCTCCTGAAGGAACATCTCCAGGAAGGAAATTTTGCAATAGTTTATTTAATACAATACCAAGTAAAATTTTATCTCACCCCAAAGCAATCAAGTGCATTGTGCTGCCGATCATCAATCTGCATCTATATACTGTACCGTAATCAGGTAGAAGATGCCACGTTGCATGATGCAATGTGACACGAAAACTCTCAACAATTAATTAAGAATCTTATTTAGGATTCATATTTGGATGAAAAATATATTTATTTTTCATTTATTATTAATTAAGAATCTTTTAATCTATTTTCTAGTAATCGATAAATACCAATTATATTTAACTAAAGTAGATTAAAAAAGTAACTAAAATAATATTAAAATAATGAAAAAAATAATTATTTAAAATCAGTACTGAAAAATAACTGTAGTCTATCAAAAAAGTTCATTGTAAGCAAAATCAAGACTTCAAAATCACATATTTATCAACTAGAAAATATATTGCACATCATACACATCATCCTAACAGTGTATGACATCATTGTTAGGATGATCCATTCATTTTAAAATACAATCAAAGATTTAAATATAATAACTCAACTCAACTATAGGAAAACCAAAACTTTGAATGTTCTCTTGGAAATCGTGTAACATAGATGTATTCTAATGGAATTTTTACTGGGATGATAATATATAATTAATTATATGAAATTTTTTCAAGAAAGAATACAGTTATTCAATAACAAAAATAAAAAGAAAATATTTTTATGTAAATTATCAAAATTTATTACTACTAATTAACTTGATATTTTCAGAAGTACAGTGGGTGATCGGTTAAAGAGCAGTTCGGATAGCAAACACTTTTGCGAAAAATGTTTATGTTCAGATAACAAACACTTCACAGAACAAACTGTGTGACTCATGGACTGACGGAATGATAGGTCAACCAGAAGGCTGCATGGTAAAGCTGTGGCTTATCATCATGGAGGATCCAGTTCCTACTCCAATTTTTCAAGAAGGGTCCGGGCCCAGGCAGATGAACCTCATCTTTCAACCATCTAGTCTTTAACTAACCTAACGGAATGACAAGCTTATACCTTGCACGTTCATACACATATGGGTAAGGATGGGAGAACAGCAGTTTTTCCCAATTAAAATGAACTCAAAGACAAGTTAAAATAAATCAAATATTTATTAAAGAAGATAAGAGAGAGATTCTACAACATTTTGATCTTAGAATGCACCCATGCCGGGATGAGATCAATAGGTTTGGAATCTCTACTATGACAATGCTATTAATCTCTTCCGAAAAATCCTGAAGAAAAATGAAAAGTCATTGGGGACAGATTCTTTAACGGAAAATAAACATAATAGATTGAAATGCAAGACTAAGATTCTTTAATGGAAAATAAACATAATAGATGAAAATGCAAGACTATATATGTATATATTATTGAAAATAAACATAATAGATTAAAATGCGAAACTATGTAAGTATATATTATGATTATTACATATAAATAAATGTAGTAAGAAATTATATAATTTTTTATTTTTTTAGGGTCTCCAGAATGAATTAATCAAATTCTCATAAAATCCTATGGTAAATCGATGATCAGTTAATGAACATTATCTTAGAATGGATTATGTTTGTTAACCAATCACCCACTGTATGTCATCTTAATGATAATGTCATACACCAACATCAATCTTGCTTCAGAGTAAAAGTAAAGTTTTACTTTACCTGAAGCAATTGAGTGTGTCACACCACCGACTCCAGTCTGCATTTATAAAAAGTAAAATTTTACTTTTTAAATTGATATATTAGTGTTTGTGTTATAATAAACCTGCGTCTTTTTGTAACCGAACTACTCGATTATTTCTCGCGGCGATTTTCTGGCGCGAAGAGAATCGAGTATAGCCACTTTCCGATCGTGCTCTGCACGTGCTGATGACTTGGCGGCCATTTTGTGAATGCCTACTCTCTACCAAGGTCACTACCGTGTCACGTGCAAGTATAGCCAAATTCCCGCCAAAACAGAAATAGCGAAAATTCGTGCTTTAAATTTGTCCGGATTTACCTGCACGACCCTGTATATACTCATGTATAAGCTGAGGTTTTTTCTCAAAAAAATTTCTGAAGTGGAGGTGTTGAAAATGTGTGTTACGCATAGTGAACTTTGTCTATTTTTTATAAAGAAGTAATAAGAGTTCACTTACAAAACATTTAACTTCCTTTTATTCTTCTATTTTTTACAACAGAAACCATTCCTACTTTTTATGACCAGCTTACATGTTATCCACTAGGCAAGGACAGACTCACACCACAAGTGTTGCCAGTACAGTTTTAAACTTTACAATAATAATTATATTTTAACATCTCCCCATAATTATTATTTTACATCTTTAGTTTTACAGAAGAATATTTTACATAGGCTTTACTATAACAATAATTTAAATAAATCACAAAACAATTTTGTTTCTTAAATCAACAAACTTTGTGGAATTCAGAGGTTTTGTGAATAAATCAGCTAACTGTTGATCTGAAGGACAATAAAAAATTTCTAAATCTCCCTCGGTGAACTTCTCGTGAATAAAATGGTATTTAACGTCAATGTGTTTTGATCTGCGATTGAATACACCATTCTGAATTAATTTTAGTGCACTTTGATTATCAATGTATAAATTTACTTTGACACTTTCACCTATAAGTTCTTCACATACACTTTTTAAGTACATTAATTCCTTAGTACATTCAGCAGCTGATATGTACTCTGCCTCAGTAGTAGATAATGCAACAATAGGTTGCTCTCTGGTACACCACCCAATAGGTCCTCCACTATAAAATATAACAAAACTAGTCATGCTCTTTCTTGTCTCCAGATCTCCTGCCATAGTCAGAATCACAGAATTCAATAAATTCATTGTAGGCTATATCATGTTTATATTTGAGTCCTCTGTTGGAACTACGTTTTAAGTATTTCATGATATTATTTATGTCCTGAACTGAAAGATTTTGCATATGTCTACTACAGAAATTAACTCCATATGATATATCTGGTCTTGTCTTATTAGTTAAATAAAGTAAACTTCCAACCACTTCTTGATATAGATACTCCTTATTTCTGTTATGTTTTATATTCTTTGCTATAGAATTCAATGAGATTAAGATTAAAGAATTGGACAGTCACACAACTTTAGGCTACCTCTAGCCAGCACATCCTCGAACTGCTCTGTCCCGTCAGTTCGTCTTTTTTTTTTATTTATATATATATTTATGTTTGTCTACATAGTGCTGCCATCTATTGATGGAATTACACATATGACATGCCTTTTTTTTTTTTTTTAAACAAATTAGATTATTATTATAAACAGAATTTAGATATTATTATAACTGTTAACAGATGACATTTAGCACAATTATAGTCTCAATTACAATATATAAAAAACTAATTTAAAACATGTTATTAATTTAGAGTTCTGCTAATTTTACAGCTTTTAGTTTACTTATAATTTAAATGTCACTACAATGATGAGGCTTCACTATGTTTCTGGATGATTTTCTTATAGTCTGGTTAGATGATGTACTTGGTTGACCTTCCGAGTGATATTTTTGGAACTAGTGCCAATGGTTATTCAATATTGAAGCTGGAGTAAAAATCTTTTACTGTTCTTGCACTTACTGTTAGATTATTATCCTGAGAAATACAAGTATTAGGTCAAACATAAAACCTATTTCTTCTATATATTCTTTGTATGAATGATGTTGCGGACTGATCTGTACTATTGTACCTTGTTTCCAAGGTTCATTTAGTTTGTGACGGAACTATACTTCTCATTATTTTGAAGTTTTGGGAGCTGAATCGCATTCCTATTAACATATTTATTTTGAGTTTCTTGTCTTTTCTTTAAAGATGCTTTAGCTTTTTTGATTGGAAATTTTGATTTAAAACAATTGGGATGTGATGGTAGAAAAGATCTCAGTCGTCTTCCCATCAATAGTTCAGCTGGAGAAGGAAGATCAGTTGAAGGTTGGATTCTATAATCTAGCAAGACTACAAACAAGTCTTTTCCATCCTCTTCAGCTTTAGTGAGCGAATTCTTTAGTGTTTGTACAGCTCTCTCAATTTGTCTATTGGCTCTGGGAAAATGAGGTGATGTAATCTGATGCAAAACATTCCAATTTTTGAAGAATTTCTGCACAGATTCTGAATTGAATGGAGGTCCTCCATCACTCACTAATTCCTCTGGTATTCCATGTCTGGCAAAAATAGCTTTCATTGCTGTAACAACAGCTTACGCAGTCATGCTATTCAGAGGCTGCATTTCAATATATTTTGAAAAATAGTCAATCATCAGGAGGTATTGTCGCCCCTTTAAATAAAAAAATCACAAGCCACCTTTTGCCATGGCCTCCCTGGAAGATCTTGATTAAACAAGATCTCTTTCTGATTAGCCCGTTGATGCTGCTGGCAAATTTTGCATTTGCTAATATATCTTTCCACATCCTGATTGATAGTAGGCTAATAAAAATACTCTCTAACCTTGGATTTGCATGCAACACCACCTCTATGTGATATGTGCAACTTTTCTAAAATTTCCATTCTTGCAGCTGATGGCACTATAAGGTGCTGCCCTCGACAAATCATACCTTCTTTAGTGTTATATAGTTCATCTCTACAATGCCAATAAGGTTGAGCAGCAATTCTGTTGTTGCTTTTATCTGGCCAGCCATTTTCAATATGATGCAAAACATCCTGCAATTCTGCATCGTTCGAGATTAATGCAGAATACTCCTTCCATTTAGCAGGTGTGGCATGTGTTAGAAGACATAATTTGACACTTGTCTCTTGTTCTACTTCATCTTCAAACTTATCCACGAGTGACTGTGCTCTGGATAGTGCATCAGCAATTAATAGTTGCTTGCCTGGGATGTATTCAAGATTTACGTTATATCTATTAAGTCTTAGAAGCATACGTTGAAGTCGAGGAGCTATTGTGTCATAATGCTTTTTGCTTAACCCTAGTAAGGGCTTGTGATCAGTCTGCACAACTACTTGTCTTCCATATGTATAATAATTAAAATGTTCAAGTCCGTAGACTACTGCTAATAGCTCTTTTTCTATTTGAGCATAACGTTGCTGTGTTTCAGTAAGCGAGGCAGATCCATATGCAACTGGCTTATTGTCTTGAAGTAGCACTGCTCCCAATCCATTGCGACTGGCGTCTACTGATATAGTTACAGCTTTGTTTTCATCAAAATATTGCAAACATGGAGCTTGCATCATAGCTCTCTTTATTAACTCAAAATCTCGTTGTGCGTTTTCATCCCACAACCATT
>AYEL01049045.1:0-24228 GCA_000484575.1 Olivierus martensii | reverse complement strand
GTAAACCCACAAAACATGACAATATGATACTCTTTTAATTTATAAATGGCATAATGCAAAACAATCAAAATGAAACCCCGAAAAAAATTTTTTGTTTTCATTTAAAAACCGTGTAAAAGCGAAACCGTGTAAATTGAGTGCCATGCAAATCGAGGTCTAGGTGTATATAGAACCAAGAGACAAGTTAGAATAACTTGTGATGAAAAGTTCAATGGATGTTTTCTATTTCAAAATTCATACCAGAGAAGGACACCACTTCAAAATCCTATAATTACCTAATTCCATAAAATTATTTTCATCCATGTAAAACTGAAGAGGGAAATAAATCTCCTGAAATGCATTTTTTATAGATTGTTGCAAAAATACAGATTTTTTGATTTGTTGATCTTCATTTTGTATTAAACTGTCTCTGTTACTACCAGCGTTGCGGAGTCGGAGTCTGGAGTCGGGGAGTCAGAGGTTTTTGGGTGGAGTCGGAGTCGGAGTCGGATTTTTGAACTACTCGGAGTCGGGAGTTGGAGTCGGAAAAAACAACTGACTCCCGACTCCTTAAGTCCCTACTTACCTAGAGCTAGAGCTATATACGTATATCATTTCTAACTATTTAAGGAATGATAGTAAGTTATGAATAATATCAATTATCTAAATTTATGAAAAGGCCCCTATAGTGTTATTAGTTAATTTATGAGTCTCAACTCTAAGTGATAAATTTTTATCTTTTGGAGCCATATTTAGGGTATTTTATGGAAAGTGTTGCGGTCTAAGCCAAACTGAAACTAGGCATAAGATTCTGATTAATGATTAAAATATAGTCCTATAGCCTAATTCATAGGCCTAGTGGCTAGCACTCTTACACATCAAGATAAGAAATAAAAACAGACAATACAAGAGGGTTATAGAAAGTATACTAAGGTATCTGCTGTAATGCCAATGTAACATATTAATTTACTTTGAAAAGAGTTCATTTTAATTTTTTAAGTGCAGTGTGTTGGCTCATTTCAGTCAATGATGTGGTTTTCTGTTTAATACTCAACTCCAGTGGACCAAATGAGGGCTCTGCTCACTCCGCCGGAGGGTAAATATATACATATATGAAAAAAAATTAGAATTAAATTTAAATTTACTAAATTACCATATATACAGTACTTAAATATAAGCTGACTCCCCACTTCAAAGTTTGAAAATTGGTAAAATCCGAAACCCATGTATAAGTCTATCCAGAATTTAGCACTTATTAAAATTTGATAAAAATCCAAAGTCCATTTCAAATATTGATGATGAAACTGACCTTAAAAAATTATTGGATCAAGCAGACCACCTCCAGTGCCAAGAAAGAAGAAAACTTGAATCTGATACTGAAGAAAGTTAAACCTACAAATATATCGCAAATACTATATTTCAAGGTGGAATTTAACAAACCTTTAATAGAAGTTGAATGTTTTGACAAAAAATCTAAATTATGTTAAAATTTAGATTTTAACAAAATTTTTTTATTTTTTTTTCCTATTTAATTCACACAGAGGTATATCATCAAAATTATTTTTCTGAAATGAATATTCTTAACTCGGAAATGTCATATCTTTGTATCTTGGATTATGGTCTAACATTTTTATTTTAAATAATAATCATATAGGATCTGAATCGTCATCTCGTGAAAGATAATAAGATCTTTTTTCCCTCAACCAGTTTTGAAAGCTATTGTGAAATTTCTCCATTCCTATTATTGCTTTGTTCCATTTATTGAATTGAATTTTCATCGAGTGTACCATTTTGCCCCAATTCTAAACTCGCAAAGAGTATAATAAAGTATAAAATAGCGTCGTCTCCACTCTAGGACAATACTTTTTGACTCAATTTGCATTTTATAATGCAGGAGTTATTTTTATCCTATAATTTCTATATACAGTATAGAATCCTACGCTTGATTCTACGATATCATAAAACTCAAGCGTCAGATGCTAGTTTTCACTTCGCATTTCTTCCGATATCTCATCCCCACTTCAATCAAAAAATTAGGAGAAAAAATACTTCCATCAACTTCGATCAAGAGGTGTGTCTCCAAACAAACGTAAATTCAAACAATTTTTTTAAAGTTTTAAAAAAATTATGTCGGAAATTCCAGCTGTTAGATTCTGAAACTTAGATCATCCCTAGAGTTTGACTTTTTTTATTATTGTAAAAAATAATATAGAATATGAAAGATATAAGTAGACAGGTTCGATGGTCGGGTTTCGAGTAACTAAGTTTGTCACTGGTGGTCTCTTAGGTCAAAGGTGAGAAATGTTGCACCTGTTCCATAGGCTCAATCACTACCTTTGCTGCTACTAGCAACATCATTCTGGCAACAGCCGACAGGTGTCGGTATTGTCACAATTTACACTAGAGACTACCTGAGCATCAATGGAAGCCATGATTGCAGTCGGTAATAAATTAAACTAACTATACCCTACTAGAGTGATTAGTTAGTGAAGGATTTAACTGATTGGTAAACTCCCTTTAATTACCTCTCTACTGGATACTAATTTCACAATGGTAGAGGTCGTAGAGCTTAGTTAATTATTAAATGAAACCTTTAATTGATGTTTTGCAACAGGAACAATAATTAGAGTTCGAACCCGAATTTTGAAGGTGATGAATATTGGAAAAGTGCGTAATTATGCACATACTTGAATATTTAAATGGAAAGTTGAACATGTTCGTACCCTGTTGATCTGACGGCATAATTAAAGTTGGATGCATCAAGCTACAGGTCTGTCACTGTCTAACCTCAATGTCACGCTTGTGTTGTCGCACAAAGGGAGCGTAAAGCAATACATATATTTTTGTGTGTATGTCGTCATAGCAACGGTGGAGATTTAAGCTGTTGATGCATGTATAATAGGACGATGTGACAATGTCATAACTTACGTCAGCCATTACTCTGCTGTCTGTAATGTATTGAACGGTAGATATATTTTGTCATCAGTGACTGTTCTCTCTCAACCGTTACAACGTTGTTCCTATTACCCCTAACCTGCCATTTTAAGTACCCACATTCGATTGGTCGACGTAAACCAATTACAAAGTCGATGTTATACAAATTAAAATTTAGTTTCGGATCAATTTACCAGTAGATTAATCTTTGCGCACGGTTATGGAAGTATTTTGAGGATTAATATATCCGCAAGTTACTTGGGAGAGAGAAATATCATACCCTTTACAACCTCTATGTTTAACGACCGATGCAAATTGCATCTTGCCCCTTTAATACATATTTTATATTAGAAGGAAATAGAGTAGAGATAAAGCAGGCAATCTATTGATAAGACAAGAGTCTATCTCAACACCAGGAATGAACATTTTACCGATTCTCTGCCGCTGGAAATTATGAGAAAACTCTATCAAATGCGAAGAAGAATCTTAAATAATATTTAAAGTGTACACTTAATTTAAAATTCCTTCTTCATAATCTAGAAGCTGCGGACAACAAAACAAAATAAGAAAAGAGCAGCAACACCTGCTTGTAATTAGATGAAGCGCGGTATTAGAAATTCTAGTTTTCTGTCTTGCATAATTACGGTCTCAACTTTCATATTTTCCAATGATAATCCCAGTCGGAGTGGGTAGAGGCAACTACATGATGATCGAAGCTAATCTAGCGCACCGAATACAGCGCCTCTGGTGCTAGTCCCGGGAATTAGGGACAGATCTCCTTAATCGTGTCTAACTTCCACTCACTAATTGTGTGCAGTCGACAGGGATTTTCTCTCTTAAGTCTCCCTGTCAACAAGTTGTTGCCTCACTCCTGCTTAAATTATTCTACTTCTTACAGTAACAACCTTCGTTTTTTCATCTTATACTTTTCATTAATCTTAATCAACTTAACAAGTATTTAAATGTGGCTTTATTGTGCTTCAATTTGCATGAAATAAATTCAGGTGCAGCCAGTTTGGAGCCATAACTCATTTCTCTTTTATTCGTCGGTGAATTTTGAAGAATTTTTGTGGAATGAAAGCATCACTAGCGTATTCAGAACAGCATTGAATCCACGGGGTGGCCTGGGGATCCCGACTTTTATTAAGTTTAAGTAAAAATTCATTTAAAAATATTCCTGAAAGTTTCATTCCTCCCGGCAAAGAAGTCTTGATTCAACCTTAATTTTGAGGATTCTGAGAGGCCGAAAATATACTAAAATTCTAATTTTTAAAGATGTTTCTTTTGTGTGTTGGCGACACGCATCCCTACAAAAGAATAAAAATGACAGCACAGCCGTTATCTGTTTTAAAAAATCATTTTTGTAGCGTTTCATAAATAATAATACTTTTTTGAACATTTTAAAACGATTAATAGATTTTATGAAAAATATTAAAGTGCATCGAGTAAAGATATATGAGAGAAGGTAGACAGAATTAGTGAAACGTGACTTCGATCCAGGTCATTAAAAGTCGTCTCATGTGTTTGTTCGAATATTAAGTAGCGTATTTTGTATTGATGATGTGTTTTCGAGAATATTGATGATTTTCGTCCAAAGTATGGACTCGCTTTAAGATTACGACATCATTAATTTAATTGGCGAATAAAAACCTCGATGTGTGAAACACAAGCTCATTAAATGCACTTGGACATTCGTGAGTGATAACCTTATAAACCACGGCGGTTCGGCACCAGATTAACAAGTGGACTCCTCTCTACGCCGATGAATTATTGTTATGCAAAGAAAAAATATATATATATACTGCGTATTTATGAGCTATTTAATGATGTAGCGTTGGCTGATAAGCCAAACTATGTGCAAATTTTTAAAATGTTTCGAGTAAGCATGCATCAATTGCGTTATGTGCGGCACGTATGGAAGAAAAAAAAATTCCCTTTACAGAATAAGAAGAGAGAGTTAATATTTGTAACTTCTTAGAAAATTATAGTAATTATTGCACGCACAGAATATGATTTGTATTTTACATAACTCGCATTCGGTACAATCTCCGTATAAAATATGCATTAAATAAGTATTTATGGATTCCAATAATAATTTCATGATAATGAGGAATATTTTTATGATAATCGTGAAGAGTAATTAGGGAATATTTATAAAAATCGCTCTGAAACAATACGCACATCATGCATTATACAGACTCATTTATGAGATATTATACTTAATTCCCGGATATATTTTTCACTTCATTGAACGTGGCACAGTTGCATTCTTAACTCCTTTGATCGAATGATTTCGGACGTTATATTTCGAAGCATTCAATACATGATTAGCGTGTTATAGTATAAAGTTAATAGAATTTAACGGGTCTGTCGGGAAGTGGGAAAATTGCCTGCGGTAGAACAGATCGTCCATCGGATCAACGTAGTCTTTCAGAGATTGAGCTAGTTGCTGACCACTCCTCACCTGGTTAAAACTATTATATTACGCTTGTGGAATTTCCAGCTTTGTATGTGACACAGTAATGGCTATTAATGAATTTAATTTACGACCTACGCTAATTACACCATGTTTCCTAGGTTGCTTAGCAACAGATGCGCATTAATAGTCACCTGCCCAGTGGACGGGAACCCCTATCTATACTATAGAAGGCAAAACTTTGTATATAATTTGTTGCAGCTTCTATATTAAGAATTCCGAAAGTTGATAAATTTTAATTAAGTGCAGCGGTTTTTACAGTAATACCAGTCTGAGTTGTAATCGCTCATCCTTCCTATCTAGATAAATAATTTAAAAGTGATGGCTCAGATTTTGGTTGGTGTCGAGCAAATTAAATGTGTGCGAGCGTGTCGAGTATCAAGTTTTCTTAAACGATTCCTTTAGGTCTGCCCGAGGCCACCATTTTGTTTTCTGATCCATCGACTTTTTTAAATTTCTATCTTCTGAGACGAAATTAAACAGAACGTCCTAATCAACCAGGGACTATCAAGGTCGGAATGTCGTGCTGGTTGTCCGGAACTGACGTCACAATAGTCTCCATAGTTATTCCCGCAGGGGACGACGTGATCAGAAAGATACTGACATAGCTAACTCTAAATAAATATTTATTTGTGTTGAAGTGTCTAAGATAAACAACGTGTCTTTCCTACTAATGCTTCTTGTCAATAACGAGTGGGTAAAGATCGACTGGAAGTAACGCAAATTGTAACAGATCGAAAAGCAGATCGAAAACGAGAGACATGTAAATGGTCGAGTTGTCAACCACCATTTTTTATCTTTTGAACGCGCTACGGCCAAATTCAAGTGCTGCAGGTTGACAAAGTCCATAACTTACTCGACGCCTTTGGGACGTGAAAATAACGGTTAGAGAAAGAGACAAATTGTTGGAATTGTGTCAGGTTTGATATCAAAATAACGCCATTTTTTATTCTTTGGTTTCGGAAGTCCCCTCCTTTCTTTAGTCTGTTTTCATCCTCTCACATTATAAAAACTTAATCATTGTTTTGAGAATAATCGTCTCCCGCTATGTGAATGACCATCGTGTTACGTCAAATCTATCGGTTTGTCTTCAGTCGTGATATAATATTATTATTGTTTAAATTTGTTAATAGAGTTAACTATTATTGTTATCAATGTTTTCAACCAATAAAATATCATAAAATAATACACATATTTCCAGAATTCAGAAATTAATTATGCTCATTGAACTGTATGATTATGAAAATGTCTCATTCCAAAAATTTATTTGCCTATTGCACGATATTTCTGTGTTGAACGAGAACCGAGTACTTCTTAATTTTGTATCTAATTAAACAAACGTAGGTCTATTTCAGTTGTATTTAATTAAAATTTTGTTAAGTTCAAATCGGATTAAAGAGTGGATTCGTTTTCGCATAAGGAGGTCATGTAGGATTCTTTCTTTTAAATCTGAATTGATTATGGCCACGACGAGGAAATGCGGTGAAATGAATTTTTAAGGTTATTTAAACAAATGAAAATAGGAATATAAATAGCTACTTGTGTTTGAAGAAACTAGATTATACCCAGTTCAAAAAGAATAGACGAAAAATAAGATAGAGTACATAAACAACTAACCGAAGTTAGAAGTTAAAGAATAAATCTCATTAATTCGTGATAAAGGTATGAAAACACTTTAGTAAAATAGCATATTGTCCATTACCAGTTTGTTTAGTCACGGTTATGAAAAAAATGGTTTCTGTATTCTATTCCTAAAATAGCTAATCTTCGTAAGATCATGTTGTCTACTAATGGATGGACCAATGTAGAAAGTTCTCTCACGCCACAAATGTGAATGGATGAAGACAGTATCCATTCACATTTTGTATCAATGAATGTTTCTGTCTACATTCTACAAGATATTGCCATAACCAACAACTAGATCATAACATTTCGATTACAGCGTAGAATTATAATTCTACAAGCACAGAGCAGAATAACATGATCAAGCTGTATATTAAAGAAATCGCATCCTCCCATAAAATGTTATCAGTTTAGCTCATTTTTTTTCTATAAATGAATAAAAATATGTTTTAAATATTAAAATCACAGATAGTTATATTTATAAATAATTTATTTACAACATAAAAAAATTATAATTTTTGTAAAAACATTTTTAAATAAAATTTTTTTAAGTAATTATTATATACAATGAAGAAATAATAATCGATATAATTCGATTTTATAATGAAATGCTAAGCTTGTTGTTTATTTAAAATATTCAAAGAAATTGAAGATGATAATCTCAATATATTATTGATATATTGTTTTAATATTTTATTCTATAATATATATGATGGTAGGACATAACTTCAAGTATTCCTTTAGGCTTGTATCTGTCAATAGACATCTTCAATAAAATTCAATTTTATTTTTCATCGTAGTTTTATAATATTTCTTGACAATAAGCAATAAACATATTTTTAAATTTTAACACAGTTGGCGAACTAATTTAAATCTGATCTTTTATAACGGTTTTTTTTTATTTGACTGCATTTTTTAAATGTCAAAAAATAGTAATTTAGAAAAATAGTAATTCAGTTTATGATTGTGATTGGAAGCACATCACCTTATTTTTTATAATTTCTATCAAAAATATTAAACTTGTTATACTTTTTTTTTATTTTACTGTAACAAATATTTTTAAACGAATCTCTCCCAAAAATCGACTTTTGTTCAAATGTAACCAATCTCAAAATTCTATGCTATACTTCTTTGCTTATTTAACATTAGACTTCAAACTCAAGCTATACCAGGCAAAAAAATATTTATTTATTTAAAGCCACAAAAACGTTTTCGGCTATTTGAATAGCCACCTTAAGCTATTCTGTTTCGATAATTCTGAAGATTAGCCAGTTTGTTTCAATGTTCTGAGGATTCCATGATCATTAAGAACCTTTAGAATCTATTTTACTACATTGCCTAGAATTTTGTCAATAATCTTGAAAATATAGGTTACTGCAAGAAACAAAATGTTGTTGGACAATTTGTCAATATTATAAAACTAACACGAATCTGTATATTTTATTTTATAAATATCAAGATATGATTACCATATTTGCATTTAGGATTTAAATTTCAAAGTTCTTAATAATTTGATAAACAACAATATAAATTATATTAATAATTTAAACTAGAATATTTATATTTGTGTTTCATCATATACAATTAAATTCATCGTTATTGATATATGAATTAAATTTACTTGATAATTTCTGTATATAGAAATATATATAAAAAAAAGTTTAATTTTAAAATAATAGTCGGAAATAAAGACCATCGGCCCAGTTGACCTAAATCTATCCTGGAAATCATAGTGTTCAATAAAAAATACTGTCAGATCATTTTTTCAAGAAAATTCGACTTAACTGCTATAATAATTCGAAGAGGACAAACCATCATTCTAAAAATGACATTGAGTAAGATCATCCCAAAAACAAAATAGTTTTGAAGTTAACAAGTAGAGCAGCGAGATTTAATCATTGTAATTCGCGATATCGTAATAAATTTTCTGATCTTGAATTGGGCTTATTTTTTTTTTTAATCGGTAAAAATCGGATATGTTTTCATCTTAATGGATAATAATGATCGGTGTTTATTGATATTAATTTTCTTCGACGACGAGAAAATCCGGATTCGATTTCCAATTAGACTACTACACTTGATTACCAGGATCCATTTAAACTCTTACGCTTTTAAAAATCCACAACTGTGCTCAGAATTTTTATTTGGGAATTCAGAATAGAATCTCGAAACTGCTTCTGGGGAATCCAAACTAGACATATCGATTTCATTTATGATAGGTCAGCAATAAATATTCCACTGACTTTCGATTCTAAATATCATAAAAGCGTGAAACTTAAGACAATAAATTTTCTGCTCTCAAAATGAGAATCCAAAATCATCATTTCTGAAAAAAATTGCTCGAATGAATGGCCAAGAACTTGTGTGAATATAATTTTTTAATGAATCATAATCATACTGGATGGCTCCCTCTATGTTAGAAAAACGAAGTCGTCCGTAACATTGGTTAGTCGGTTCAACAACATGGCGGATGCGAACGTAATTTCGACAATATAGTAAATTGACTTTCTTTTGGTGGCCAGATGTATCCCATTTATGTTAATAAGTGTGATGACCAGCTTCTAATAATTAATAAAAAGAGTGTATTACCTCAAATCCAGTATTATACCACGTGAGATCCCCACTTCGGCTGCTATGCTTTTGCTGAAAATGGCCATAAGAGGGAGCCATCCAGTAAATATTAAAATCGTTGATCATAATATATTCACACAAATTCAATATATTTTAATACCTTACCATATATTAAAATGATTCAAAAACAGCATTAATTTTTATTAAAATTTATTATTAATGACCGTGTAGCAAGATTGTGAAATTTAAAAAAATTATGACATATCATTAAGTAGACAAATAAAAAGTTTATATTAAATTATTAAGATATGTACAAATATTTAATATGTATTTTTGCAGATTCTGCTGGATTCACATCTAAGGAAATATTAAGTGGATAGATTTCCTAAATCAGGATGATTTTATTCCGAAAGTGAATATTCTCCGAACACTTAATCGTCGACAGTGAACGTCTTCGATACAATTCGAACTAGAATAACTGTTACTTAATCACAACTAAATGTTAATTGATCTCTTACAAAACGAATTAACTCAAAGAAAACTCGAAATTGAAAATCATCTATTACGAAAGAAAATTTATTAAAGTGAAAATATGTTAATAATAATTACCTGTGTAGCTGATATTTTATCACGGCATTGATTGAACAACGATGATTTCTTGCGATGGTTGCTATTAATTTATCAACAAAAAATTTGAACAGTATATCAGTTTGAGAATCTTAATAGTCTAAATATCTTGATTGCGAAGAGCACTTGATTTTCATTATTCCTTTTAATGACTAGAAAGATAATCAACGTCAATTTGATTGATTTATTATAAACTTAACATCAGTTTCAGTCTAAACAATGATATATATATCTGCAATACTAAGTAAAACACAGATGAAGATTGAGTTTCAACGGACAGAATTCGGATTCCTCTGAAAAAATCAAAGAATACATTTCTAAAATTTGTTCCAGGATTCTCTAAGTAAAAACGAAGATTTCTATCAGAAGAATTCAAAATGTTATTCTTTTTATACAAACATAATTCAGATACACAATGCTTCGTGCATTTAATGCAGATTTAGCCCTATGTACATACTTTTACTGGCACAGATTGCAGCCTTCCTCAATGAGATTTGTTTATTCTTGTGAATATTCTCTAAAGAAAGAAAATTCTGCTGGTAAATATCGAAAACTGAGCTGGAATACATGAGATATGAAAACTTTTTGTTTTAACTGTTCGCCACTTTGGGTTTTGACTAGGAAAAACTAGAAATTCCGGACTTTCAATAAGAAATGTTTGGCATTTTGAGTTCGGCCTAGAAAATACTAGAACGTCCAACAAGCGTTAGGACGTTCTCGTTTCTAGGAAATTCTAGTATTTCCTGAATTCGGGTTTGTCCTGTAACATATGGAAATTCTAATATTTCCTGAATTCGGGTTTGTCCTGTAACATATATATTTATATACATAAATATTTATGTTTTATATGTATATATGATGTAATAAAGAATGTTAGAATGTTATATGTAATAAAGAATGAAATAATACAAAATACTATACTATAAAATATTAATATATAATGAATAGATTTTATTCAATTAGTTAGAAATACTCACAGAATTTCTAAGATGTTTTACAGTTCCTTTCTGACGATCTTCAGCTATAAGATCTGTGAATATCCATCCTACTTTCTGTAATCCTAAGCTTTTAGCTATAGCATCTACTAATTCAGCTCTATCATCAGGTAATAACCTTATGGAATCTTTGGTTCCTTCCTTAATATTAAAATAAAAAAATAATCATAATTAAAAAATAGTATGATAATTCTTTCTTATTATAAATTTAAATTTCCACTGAATGAAAATGTCGTTAAACATAGTGTTTTTCAATTGGTATTTTGTGATTCAAGAGTGTATTTTTGAATACTTGAAATGGAATTCAAGTACTCAAGGAATATCAAAAATTAGATTTCTCAAATTTTAGAATTTTTATTAAAAATATAGTTGTTCCTAAGTTATGATTCACTCATAAGTTTTGTTCAAAATTAAAAACACATTAGGTCCTTGTTTAACATTGAAGTTAGATTCTTGAAAATCTTGACTTTAACTGAAAGGATGGTAATTAAAACCAGAAATCACATAGACCTAATGCTACAAATTGGGATTATGTTCCCAGAGTTCTCTCTTTCTGGTATTAGAAAGGATACTATTTGGTAATTTTTGCATCTATTAATTACGGCATTATTCAATAATGAAGGAACATGAATAAAAAGCATGAATTAATTTAAAATTTTAATAGGAAAATATTATATGGCTGTTATATATAACAATTTAAGGGAAATAAAATTCTAATTGAAATTAACCAGAGGAATAACATCAAGTTAAACCAAATATTTCCAACCAAAATTAACCCTTAGTGTAATAATTCCAAACTAAAATTTAATTTTTTAACAATTAAAATTCAAATCAAGGCTATGATGACACCATCTGTTAAGTTAATAATTGATTAATTTTTAACTCAACAGATGGTGGCATTATCTGATTTGAAATTTAACTGTTAAAAAATTAAATTTTAGTTTGGAATTATTATATTAGGGGTTAATTCAGATGGAAATATTTGGAAATAAAACTTTTTTTTAATGAAATCACTTTAGAATTAACAGATATTATTCCATAATTGGTTTTCCTAATGTCAGTTCTCAATCATTCACTAATAGTTGTGCTATTAAAGGTCTTATAAATATACTACGTCATCTACTTACATTTATATGAATATTATAGGTTGAATGTTTGTTAATGATTAATTAATTGTATTTTTTAAAATGAACATTTTAAGTACATAAAAATTTTCTTATAAGTATTGTTATGTATCTGTTAGAACAAGATTATGTTAGCATTTTATGAATTTCAATTATTATTAAGTAATTCTAAGAATGATTGATGATGGTGAAAAACCAAAAGCATTTCTTTAAATTAATATAATATAGTATTTTAAATAGTTGCTTCTAAGTAAGTACTGATTTCTAATATTAAGTGAGTATAGCAGAACTCTAAGCAGTTTATTTAGTATTTTCAACTTATAAAATTCTTTAAGATTTTTTGAATGTTTTATGCCACTATATCTGCATGACAGTTATATAGCAGTGATCAGAAGCTAGCTGGACTTGAAACAGAATCAACTGAGATAATGGGAGTTAAAGATCAATGGATTTAATCCAAATATCACTAAAAAAATATCATGGCTTGCCATATAAAATAATTAGATATAAAACAGATATTTATATAATTAATTATAAAAATTTATCACTGAGATGATTGTTTTATCTCAGTGTGAATTATTGGCTCAAAAATATCATTTTTGAAAATTTTGAGAATATATAAAAACTATTTTTATAAACCTTCTAATTATATTTTGATGTGTTATCCAATAGAATTTTAACTGTTATTACTTATAAGATCAAGGTATGATTGCTTCTGAGTATATTGACAAAACTGATGAGAGCTAATTCAGTGGAAATGAATGTTTTGTTTCACACAAAGCAATCAAAACTATAATGGAAATAAATTTTTTCTTTTCTAAAAATAGTTTGATTACGAATTAATACCCAGACAACGACCTTCTTCCTGTTGAAGTGTGGATTTATCTACATTGGCATATATAATAGCCATTTATAGATTATATCTCCTAGTAAAATAATTATTTTCAAGAAATGCCTTAGTAAAATCAGGCATTTATGCTATTTTAAAATATATCAAAATATATACAACAATTTTTCATTTATTCTATTTATACAAAGTATTTCAAAATTACATGTAAAATATTTGAAGATGTATTCTAGAGCATATAAATGATTTAAATTGCCTTATGAAAATATTTCTGAGAATAATTTATTTCAGAGTTATGATTTAATAAAAGATGTAAGCTGATAATCTATTATGATTATTAATAAAACAAATATCAGTCTGAATATTTACAATGAACCATTATTATGTTTGAATTCCTGTATTTTGAACTTCTTGTAATGATTTTTATTTTTCCTCTAAGATTTCATCCAAATCCTGATATTTTATTTAATTTTGAAATACCATGTATAAATAATAAGATAAAAATTTACTCACTTGAGGTGGTTCATATATAGCTACTACAGATGCTTTTATTCCAAGAGGAACATCTTTATGAATTTCATATCTACCATATAAATATCCTAAACGCTGATGTCCTGTACAGCGCCAATAATCTAAAAATCGCTCTACAAGGAAAGTGTTCTCAAACATTACATTGTCTACATGTCGATACCTCTGAAATTATGAAACAGTGAATCATCATCAAATATAAATTAAAAAGTGATATTCAAATAATTAAAAATTTCAAAATGAAAAATATATATTTGCATTATATATGTATATACAATAACTTATAATGCATATATACAGTACATATTTGCATGTACTGTATATCTATATATATTATAAATCTGAAGTGCCTGAGCATGCTTGTGCACTTATAATGCAAGAATGATTGAATGAATTTTTATAAAACAACTTTTATTTGTTAAGAGATTTATGCAGGAAGATTTAAAGACAGGTATTGATAATTAGAAATTGATTTTATATATTGTAATTGACGTAAATTATGATATAAAATCCAAGTTGGAAGACTGACACTATTTGAGCAACCTAATTGGGTTACAGTGACCATGTGACATGTTAGCTGGCAGATATCATTGGATTACTATGAGTCTTTAGTAACTGAGCAATCTCATTGGCTCATAATGGCCATGTGATTGTTACATGTGATCCCAATGAGACTGGTCAATTATTAAATTAATCGTGGATATAGAGTACTATGTTGTATATTATTTCATTAAATTATTGAACTTTAAAAACTTTTTAATATGAAACCTGAAATTTTTTTAATCTTTCTCTAATTTTCTATTAATTATAACTTACATTATCTTATTTAGCCATAATACACTTAAGTTAAACTTTGAATAGGCTTAGTGACCATGTGTATTAGCATCCATGGCTATTAGAGATATCTAATCTATATATATATATAAAAATCTAAATACCTGTGCATGTATGTTTGATTATAAGGCAAGACAGACTGAATCGATTTTTATAAAATAACCAATGTATTTCCTAATACCTCTTAAGATTGTCACTATGATTACCATGTGTGAAGAAACAAAACCATCATTGCCATAGCAATGCAACAATTTGACTTATACTAATAGAATTTTATAAAAATTTTCAATTTAATCATGTGGCTACTGATTTGTTATTTAATGTATCAGCATTTTTCAATCTGATTATTTTATGGCTTTCAGTGATGTAAGTTTTTATTATATAGAAGAATTTGTATTTGAGATTAATTCACTTATTTCTTGATGCTCTTCGTTCGAGACTATGTCATTTCACATGTTGTTTTGATATAAAGTTTTCATACATCATATAGTTGAATAAATTTCATAATGCCACGAAAAAGAAAGAACTCTTTAGGTAGATTAATTCCTGCTGCTAAAAGATTGCGTTTAACTTGAGAAAATGAAACATTATAAGATCGAACAAATCGACAGAGACAAACAAGGGGACATTTGAAAAGACATATTTCAAATGGAAAACATATTTATACAGGAAAGATTTTCAGAATACATTGAAAAAAATTCTGAATGTCATCTAAAAGGTTATAATTTAAGAAAAAGAGAAACTTAAATACAACTCCATGTACTGCCCGAGCAATGCCGGGCATGGGTCTGCTAGCACAGGCATATATGTATATACAGTAGACTCCTAATTAACTAGAGTAATCAGGAATTTAATTGCTCTGGATAAGTTGCAAAATACTCAAAAAAAAAAAAAAAAAAAAAGTAAAATAAATTAAATTAATTAGAAAATAAATTTCCTTGAAAATCAAAAAAAAAAAAAAAAAAATCAGAATTATAGACAATATGCATTTAATATTAAAAAATAAATAAACTGCATAAATATATATACATATTCAAATATTTTATTATTTATTGAAAAAAGAAACCAGAAATGTCTTTATTTGCAGCAAGAAATTATTGCAATATTTGTAGTTTTGATTGGATTCTAATTTTAATCGTCATTATCCAATATATAATAAAGAAATGAATCTAGGACATTTAAAAATCTCGCAGATATCTCAACTAAGATAAAACATCAATAATTAAACTTCACTTCTGGGTTGAGGGTGAATCCTGATTAAATCATAACACAGATAATCCAACCATGGATAATTGGGAGTATTTTATATATTTTTACATTCATATCATCATTATATTTAGCTTGTGTTTTCTCTTTTTGTCTATTTACATTTCAAAATGGAATTAAACAACTATATGAATCAAGTTTGTCCATCTATTTGTCTATTAGCACAATAATTCACATATTATGAATTATGTGGGAGCTGTTTCTCAAGTTTTTCTGATATGTTTGATTTTGAAGTTGTGCATTGTGCAGGCAAGTGTCATTAATAAATCAAGTTGAAACAGGAGAGCATCTTATTTAATTTAATCTTCAAATCATTATTAAAAGAACAAGAAAAATGAAATTTTATTACCTAGATAAATTATATATATATTTACAAAAATAAGAAGAAAATAAATAATATTCTCAAATAATGTCATCAACATCAGTATCACATATTTCAATTATCTTAATTCAGGAAAGGAAAAGGTCCAATAGGAAAAAATTATAATAATAAAGACACTATAAAAATATCTAAATGGCCCTATAATAAGAATGAAATTTGTACCGGAATTCTGTCAGAGAGAGAGTGTGTTCTGAAGTTACTTCATCATTGATGGTAAAGTGGTGGTGATCTTGACTCAGTTGACACCAGAGCACAAATACAAGTCCAATATCATACAACACATCCTATACAAAAACACTATAGAATCTCAGACAGGTTCTTTTAAGGACTTTCAGGATCCAATGTGATTAATTTGAGGATTGGGTCCAAATTCTTATTAGGAATTCAAATTCTTCTTCTCGCCCCATCAATGGGTCCTGATTGAAGACTGACAGAAATTTAGAGGTTCTCCCTGAGGTCATAGGATCACCTGAAAGTAATTTGTGCAAATTTTTAATGGATTTATCCTAAACCTCTCTCTCTCTCTCTCTCTCTGATGATGTAAAATCCTCTACTATTTAGCTATTATGACTTCCAATATTTGCAATGGGCCCAACTGGTGAGAGAGTTCACAGAAGCAAATTTAACTGCACTTGACATCTGGGGTTCATCTGTTTACAATACTAGCCAAAATTTCTGTTTCACTGTTATTCCTCACTTAATTATTGAGTAACTTCCCTGCCAATTTACAATCTAGACCTATTGGAAAATTGCTTATTCACATCATTTAGTTAAGTTATATTTCCGCAGATATAAAATTTAACAAGAACTTAAATTGTTTAAATTTAGGTTTAATGTTAAATTTTAATTTTAAATCTGATTATTAGATTCATCAGATGTAAATTGTTTAATATCAAAGTTTTCCTGATTAGCTAAAAAAAATAGCATAAATGATGTTCCTTTTCTCAGAACCTAACAATGTAATATGAATAAAATTCACATATAATATTGAGCATACAACCACAGAAATACACAACCTAACTGATTTTCAATTTATAAAAAGTGAAAAAAAAAAGAGAGAAGTATTTGATATATGCCATATATGCAAGATTTCAATTATAGAGTGAAATAATAATTCTCAGGATCATATACTGATGCAACTACAAGAAAATTAAAAGAAAGAATAAATGAGATAATTTAATAGAAATACATAAAATACAAAATTATTTAAAAAAAACAGAAAATTATTTATTCTTTGAAACATTTTTGGCTTACTCAGAAGCCTTCATAAGCATATTCAAAATTACAGTTAACAATTATATTCTTTTAAGTTTTTAAAAATTTATTTGAATTATTGAATTATACTATCATTTAAATATAACACATTTACAAGCTTAGTATTTCATCCTTTTTATATCTTCTTTTTAAGAAAAAATAACAACTATCATCATAAAATTACAATTATCACCAAAGTATAATAATTTAGAAGTTCCTACATGAAAAGTTTTTACAAACAACGTTTAACATACCAGCTTCATGACAGAGGTAAAACTCCCGAAGTAATTTAATTGAACATTTTATATATTTTTTATTATCGTAATCTTTAATATTTTTGTAGTTATAGCTTGGATAGGTCCTTCTATCATCTTTATTATAGCTGTCTTGTCCAACCTATCTGTATATCATGTTCATAGTTTTGCATCACTAAAGTAGTCATATTTTTTCTAGAGACTGTCTCACTGATTTTTTTTAGTCTTATTTTTTTTTCTTATCTTACCTATGTATTCATATCTGTCTATTTAGATCTCTGATGTAGATAGGTATATTATATATGCCTGACTTTTGCATATCCTATTTATTCTTCTTATTACTTAACAAGGCAAATTTGTTGGCTGTTCTCTATTCTGTTTTTCTTTCTAATTTTTTTTATTTTTTGAAATCTTACATAAGGTAGGGTCTTACTGTATTGGGATATATATGCTCTCTATTTCAGTTTTCATATACAGTGGTACCTTGGTTAATGACAGCCTCAGATAATGATGTACTTGGCTAACGATGAATGGCTATAAGAAAAAAATTTATTGGTTAACAACTCTGATTATGTGAACTTCTGACAAAATAGAGCTCTGTAAAACAGCTCATTATCACATCATATGATTCATTAACTCAGTTGTTAATTGTTATAATTATTTTTTTATCACAATCAATTCAAATACAACAATATTTTTATATTAAAATTAATAAAATTATAACCATATAAAAATATTTTTAAGTAAAATCAGGGCTCGAAATAACGGCTGCCAGCTCACCATTGGCAACTAAGAAATTGTGGCTGGCGAGTGTGATGAGATAACATTGGAAATGCTTGATTAATATTTCTCATAATTTATTTTTCTGTATAATCCGGCTCCAACGAGAAAAATTCTGTAATCCCTCTAGTTCACGAAAGAGGGAGTCACTTTGAGAGGGCTAAACCATTTGATTTAGATAAATGGTAATAGTTGATGGGTGAAAAATTGATGAAAATAAAAGTTGCCTGTTTTGGTGATTGACCAATCATATAGCTCAACCAGTTCAATATGACAGTATTAAAAATCCCAGCGGAATTTCGACACCCCTTTATCTAACCTACCTAATTAAAGGCTCCTGAGTTCATTGGTGAAGGTCCCATGAGAGGCAAAAGCCCCGTTCTCAAGTTATGGGGCTCGAAATCACGTTTCCTTACGATTTTCTACAAAACTTTTATAGATAATCGGATATTTTAAACAATTTTAGATGTATCTTATCATTCTGAATTGAATGCAATGAATTTAAATAAGCTACGACTTACTTTTATGAAGTTACGTAATTTTTTCACTTACGACGATATATCCATTCCGAAACTTGGTAAAATTCTCAAATATTTAAATTTTTTATTGTTTTGTATATAAAACATCCTATTAATTATATTTCATTTGTTCATTTTTCCACACTGAATGATGATAAATCAAATATAAAACATCTTTGTCAGTCAGTTGAAAGGGTTAATTACAAACAGTAAGTATAATATATTCGTTTAAACTTCAAGTAAAATGTATATAAATGCCAAATTGTTAAAAGCATTTTCTAAGTGGATTTCATTTTTCCTAATAAGATGTTTTGGATTTAAACTATTCAGTTTTATTTTAATCAAATAACAGAATGCAGTACTCCACAAGTAAAAGCAGGTTTTCTTTCAAACAAATCTCAATTCCACACAACATGTGTTTATTTCTCACATTTCATCGGTTCATAGGCTTTACGTCATGAATTGTTAAAACTTCATACTGTAAGTGTATATAATAATTAATTATAAAAAATCTAAGAATTTTCACAAGTTAAACAAGTTATTTAACAATCGGAAAACGTTGGGCTATTCTGTGCAGATAAAGAAAAGGTTCTAGATGTTAACTAGACAATACATTAATTAAGACAATTCATGACGAAAAGCCCGTGAACCAATGAAATGTGAAAAATGAACACACATTGTGTGGACTTGAGATTTGTTTGAAAGAAAACTGCTTTTACTTGTGGAGTACTGCATTCTGTTATTTGATTAAAATAAAAATGAATAGTTTAAATCCAAAATATCTTATCAGGAAAAGTAAAATCCACGTAGAAAATGCTTTTAATGATTTGGCATTTTATATATATTTTACTTGAAGTTTAACGAAGGATACATACTGTTTGTATTTAACCCTTTCTCTGACCGACAAAGTTCTATATTTGATTTATTATGATTCAATGTTGAAAAAATAATCTTCAAAATTCTATATTTGATTTATTATTATTCAATGTTGAAAAATGAATACGAATGTAATATAATTAATAGGATGTTTCATACAAAACAATAAAAAATTTAAATATTTGAGAATTCTACCAAGTTTCGGAACGGATATATTGTCGTAAGTGAAAAAATTACGTAACTTCGTAAAGGTAGGTCGTAGCTTATTTAAATTGATTGCATTCAATTCGGAATGATAAGATATGTCTAAAATCTTTTAAAATATCTTTATTTAAATTGATTGCATTCGATTCGGAATGATAAGATACATCTAAACATTTAAATTGATTGCATTCGATTCGGAATGATAAGATACGTCTAAAATTGTTTAAATATCCGATTATCTATAAAAGTTTTGCAAAAAATTGTAAAGAAACATGATTTCGAGCCCCATAACTTGAGAATGGGGCTTTTGCCCTTCATGGGATCTTCACCAATGAACTCAGGAGCATTTAATTAAGCATTCGATTCGAAATGATAAGATACGTCTAAAATCGTTTAAAATATCCGATTATCTATAAGTTTTGCAGAAAATTGTAAAGAAACGTGATTTTGAGCACCGACTTTGGAGCCCCATAACTTGAGAATGGGGCTTTTGCCCTTCATGGGATCTTCACCAATGAACTCAGGAGCCTTTAATTAGGGGATAAGATAAAGGGGGGTTAGAAATTCCCCTGGTATTTTTAATACTGTCGGTACCCCAGTGAGATTTGCAAGGTACATGTTGATTCACTTGTTAACGCAGGTAATTTTCAGAAAGTTATCGAATAGTCAAAAACGTTTTCTAAAATTAATTTTTTGGGATTTTTAATACTGTCGGTACCCCAGCAAGATTTGCAAGGTGCATGTTGATTCACTTGAGGCCTATATCTTTATCATCATTTGATAGGGGATGACCAAACTTTTAGGCTATGTAGGTTTTAGGCTTTTGACTAATTATTATCAGGCCTATATCTTTATCATCATTTGATAGTTAGGGGATGACCAAACTTTTTTAACGCAGGTAATTTTTGGAAGGTTATCGAATAGCCGAAAATGTTTTCTAAATAAATTATTTTTAATCTTCTACGTTTGTGCTTCAATTGATTTCAAGAATTTTCGGAAAGTTAGAAAAAGAAGAAAAAGATCGTTGCCGTTTGCATTGTTTCATGCTGATCAAGTGATCACGTGTTGGTTATGGAGAATTTAGTGAACTTCTGAAATATTTTAGCGAATGGTCTAGTAACTGTTTATTGAAATGACGTGTATTTATTTCGCTGTCTGAAATTAATGTTTGAACATAAATATGACGTGATACTTTCGACGTGGTCATTGTGAAAAGCACAACTCGCATACCACGTGGTACTTCCCTAATCCTGTTGAGAAAAACATATTTGCTGGTGAATTTATGCAAGTGTTTTTTCCTTTTTTTGGAGGAGGAGAAGGTGTTGGCGATCAAAATTTTTTTTGGCTACTAGATTTTTGAAATTATTTCGAGCACTGATAATTAACATATAGTAATGAAAACAAATTATTTAATTAATTAAAAATAGATGTGCAACAGTTCACTAGTTTTTAGTTTCTTAAACATGATTTCTAGACGATTATTATTTTAAATTCTGCAAACAAAGTCTGATTCTATTGTTTGCTTGTGTTATATATTATTTTGACATATGCAAGTGGTGTGACGTCGCAGTTTCGGATTCCATTAAAGAAGAAAAAACGTTTGTCTGAGATCCTACAATTCATATAGACAATAAATTGGCGAGTGCGTGTCACTGTTCGTTGCCATCAAAATGCAAAATCAAATCTTATCTGTATGATAATCGTTGAATCTATAAGCTGTTAATCAGTGTTTACAGGTTCGTTTGTCAAAAAACTATGATGCGAGCCCAATTGTCCTTCTGGTGAAGAGTGATAATTAAAAACTGTTCTCATGAACAATTTATTTTATTAATGTTAATATTAAAAACTGTTTTCATGAACAATTCATTTTATTAATGTTAATTTTTATTTGTGGCAAATAATAAATAAATGATATTTTCCATATTTTTAGGACATTTTAAATGAGTATTATTAGCATTTTTAATATTTACTATGGTGATGGGGAGGAGTCGGAACGAATTAATCAATTTTCAATTAAATCTTATGGGAAATTATGCCTTGGATAACGACGGTTTTGGTTACCGATGGTAATCCGTTCCAGGATTAACCAAGATACCACTGTATTGGGCACTAGGTTCCTGGTTCATTGGATCTTTATCATTGTAATGATGCATCTTTTTCAACTCACTTTGGTAAACTTTATCCATCATAGAATATATGTAGTTATGCTTAAATCCTTGTTCTATAATGATCTGTATTCTTAAATTTTATCTTCACTTCTAGTACAATTTGCATGTATCCTATTAAAAACTGCACTAATGGCTGATAATCTTGTATAAAATTATAATTTATTTATAATTTATAATTATAATTTATATTATAATTTATAATTATAATAGTCATAACAATTGTTGCATTAATACTATATAAAGCTGCAGCACTTATACTATATATTATTTTTTAAATATTTTGCATATTAAATCTTTTGTTTTAAATTCAAATTTACATATTTTAGAGAGCTCCTGTAATCACGATTTTTACATAGCAATAAGCAAAAAGATAGTCATAGTATTTTTGAAAGAATATATACATAAAATATATATATCACTTACTTTAATATACTTTAATAGTGATATTTAACCTAAAATATCACTTACTTTCTATAAAAAAAATGTTTTAGAATTTTGATTTCAATTATGGAATTAATTTTTATTACTAAAGAATAAAAAGTATGAAATAAAACAAGAATTACTTGTGTAGTCAATAAAAGAAAAATAACTATTTGATTAGTTTTTAAAAATTTGGATATTTCCAAGAAATTTATTGGATAAAAAATTTTATACCTATCTCAACTTACCTGTCTGTTTAATGTAATAGCACTAGGTTGACATTTTGTACAAATACCTGCTGGCCAAGGGGCATGCTCTTTACAGCCAGCTTTTATTTTACAACTAATATTTTCTAAAGCTGCAAACTTCCCCCTTTAAAAAATAAAAACAATTATACTTTAAATATTTACATAAAATAATTAATTTTAATATATATCATTTTAAAAAAATTATAAGAGATAAATCAGTAAAGATTTTATTAAAACTTTATTAACAATACTATTAAACTGCTTTAACTAAAACTATTCAAATAAAAAACACAGCACTTCTTGCAGTAAAATATCAAACTAAATTTATTAGCTTAAATATAAGCGAACGTTTTCGATGTGCTACACATCCTCTTCAGGCATGTAAAGACATTAATAGAACCGGGATGCTTTTTGGCAACACTGTGTAAAATAGCATCCCAGTTCTGTTAATGTCTTTACGTGCCTGAAGAGGATATGTAGTACATCAAAAGCGTTTGCATGTATTTAAGCTAATAAATTTAGTTTGATAGTTTACTGCAAGAAGTGCTGTGTTTTTTATTTTAAAACTTAATGTGGGCTTCATATATTTATCAACATAATGCATTCCTAAGACAACAAATCATAATTATTGAATGTTTTATATACACTGTATAGTATAATGTACATGTAAAGATATGCCTGGTTCTCTCTTGTTCACTAGTCCCCGCTAACAAGTGATTTAGACTTCACTCTGTTTTTCTCAAATTAAAATCAAAATTAAATGTTTCACCAAAATAGGAATGCCAACAGTTGGAATGGTAAAAAATGAAGCTAGCATAAGAATTTTGTGAAAATTGAAAAACAATATTTATTAAAAAATAAAACATCACCCAAAAACATACGGATGTCTTCTCCAAAACTAAAATAAGAATTGCAAAGAACATCTGTCACTTTTCAACAAAACTAAATAGTATAAATAAGCAATCAATATAGAACAGGGCTGTCCAAAAGGCGGCTCCCGGGCCGCATGCGACCCGCCAAGCCATTTTCTGCGGCCCACGAGGCTTCCACGATTTGTGATATAATATTACTTTTTAATGTTTTTTCCACTTTTTATTTATTACTTTTTTTAAAGAGATTAATAAAAAGAATCCTAAAATTGAGTTATATTAACTCAACTAATTAATTGTTCTTAATTATTAGTAATTATTAGATGATCAACAAGCTTATTAATGACATCACATTTTTATAAGACTGTCAATAACGTTAATTTTAGTTTTAGCTATTTCAGTTTAAAGTTTTGAATTGTGACTGTATTTTAGTTATTTTTTGATTTCTAAC